>PVIU01012282.1:0-60802 GCA_004026605.1 Ondatra zibethicus
GATAGCCAAAATAGGAGTGATAAAGAAGGGCAGTGAGACCCTGCCAAACACAGTGTCCTCGTCATGTCTGTTTTTGTGAAATCCAAAGTGAAACAAATCACTGCGCCCCAAAATAACTCTATGCTCTATATGAATTAACCAATGAAATACTTGTTGCTGGGTACCCTAAAGCTGCCTGCCCCAAAATCCTATATAAACTACTTTGTTCTCTGAGCCCGGCATGCTCAGCAACCCGATTGCTGCAGCATCCGCAGGCCTGTGTAACCAACTAATAAATGCCTCTTGCTTGTGCAGCCGAAGTCGACTGGAGTCTTCTCTTGGTAGGGAGCATCTGCTGGTAGGTCTCCCCTTACCGGGGGTCTCTTCAGTTTGTAGGATGTTTAGCACGAATGTGCCACCAAGGACCATTTCTGAGATCTTTCTAATGCCTATAAGAGCAGACCTGGACACAGATTCCTCCAGGTATCCTGCTCTAGGGACACATTTCCATTCTGAAAGCCAGGTATGTAGCTCACAAACAGTCCTTCCAGGCAATGACATGTCCTGAGCAGTTGGAGGCTAATCTCCACTTAGCCCCGGACTTCAGCCATGCCTGACCCATTTCCCCAATAGATGGCTGCTTTTTTTTTTTTTTTTTTTTTTTTTTTTTAAAAGCAACAAACTCTCGCAGAACCATGAAATCTTTGTACCAGTGTTAGAGGTGGAAGGATAGAAAGAAAAACAAAATAAAACAAAACCTCAAGAAACTAAAGAGGATTTAGGGAAAGAAAACTTAAAATGACCAAATGTTAGGATTGTGCCAACCCCAAATGAGGCCTGTGTGGCTTTCTAGGGGGATGTTTAGAAAGCCGAGTGGAGTTATGGCAGGATTACCTCGGTGACTAGGGCTAAGCAATATCTGGGTTCATCATATCGCGCTGGGGAAAGGAAGAGGGAAATAGAAGAAGGAAAGACATGTGCTATAGAAGAAGGAAAGGCACAAGGGATGTGAGGAAGATTTCTGACTTTCACAGTAACAAATGTGAAAAACCAAGTGAATGGCTTTGTTTTTTCCCCAAAATTGATTCAGTAAGAATTAATAACCTGTTGGGTGTTGTGCAGAGTGAGTTCCAGGACAGTCAGAGTTACTTAGAAAGACCCTATTTCAACTCCTTCACCTGCCGCCAGCCAAGAAAAGAAAATGTACATATGATTCAACAATTTCAATTCTGGGAGAAAACATGGAGGAATGCCCATGCATAGACTAGAAGCCATGTACAGAGATATTTCCCACAATACTGCCCAGAAAACTTAAAAACAAATATTGCTTATTTATAGTGTGGAATGAGTTAATATGATAGATCTCAAAAACACAGTAATGAGGTGGAAACGGCACGGCGTTGGTATCCTTTGAGAACACAGAAAAGCACTCTGTATATTGCTCATGGATTTACATATGTAAAAGCCTGAGACCTTATTGGAAGCATATATATCAAATTTATATCAGTTATAAGCTGGAGTGATATTTGTGAGAGGACACCCGGTGTAACAGATCTGGCTGTCCTGGAAGTTGATTTGTAGACCAGGTTGGCCTCGAACTCACAGAGATCCAGATCAGCCTGCCTCTGCCTCCCAAGTGCCACCACACCTGACTGAGAGGATCTTCTAAGTGTAGTGTTTTTAACTTCTCATAGTCCAGCATATTTTTTAATATTTTAATCATTTTTGTTTTGAGACAGAGTATCCCTATGTAGTCCAGCCTGTCCTGAAACATGCTCTGTCACAGTGTAGGCCAGGCTGGCCTTAAAGCTGTGAATATTCCTGCATTTGCCTCCTGAGTACTGGGGCCGCGGATGTGCACCATTATGCTCAGCTCATATTTTAAGATATAGTTTTACACTCGGGAGGCAGAGGCATGTGGATCTTTGTGAGTTTAAGGCCAGCCTTGTCTACAGAGTGAGTTCCAGAACAGACAGGGCTGTCACATAGAGAAAACAAACAAACAAAAAGTATATTAAATTATATTAACTAAAATTTATTCATAGTATGGGTATGTGTGCCAGAGAAAAACTTGTATGGGTATGTGTGTCAGAGAACGAGTTGTGGGATTGTTCTCTTCTCTTTTTTCTTAAATTATTTACTAAATACAGTGTTCTGCCTGCATGTGTGTCTTCATGACAGAAAAGGGCACTAGATCTCACTACAGACAGTTGTGAGATCCACCATGTAGTTGCTGGGAATTGAACTCAGGGCCTCTGGAAGAGCAGCCAGGTCTCTTAACTGCTGAGCCATCTCTCCAGCCCTTATCCTCTTCTTCTACCTTGTGGGTCCCGGGGATTGAACCCAGGTTCTCAGACTTAGTGACAAGCACCCCTACCCGCTGAGGCATCTAAGAGACCTTACCTGTTTAACGTCTACTGAAAATTATATACATGAGAAAATAATTGGAAGCAAAACGCCATATTAACAGTAATTAGCCAGGTGCAGATGGCACCAGTAGAATCAGAAGTTCAAACACATCTTTAGCAAGATAGCAAGTTCAAAAATAGCCTGGGCCGAATGAGCCTTGACTCAAAACAACAAATACATGTGTATGTGTGTACAAATATATGTGCAGAAATGAGTTTAATTCTGGATGATGGAAATATGGGTCTTTTCACTGTGCTTTTTTCAGTCTTTTAAAGTATCTGGGGCTGGTGAGATGTTTCAGTGGGTAAAGACACTTGCCTTCAAGGCTGACAATCTAAGCTGCCCCCACATGGTGGAAAGAGAGAATAGACGCCAGTAAATTGTCCTCTGACCTCCGCGATATGCCGCCCCCCATAAACAAATAAATAAAATAAATGTAAAAGTCTGTATGTATACATCAACATGCACAGATACTTAAAAAAAGAAGTCTGGTAAAAGCGAAAGAAAAATAAAAAGTCTGGTGAAAAAGCTAGCCAGCTGTGTCTACATTAGCATGTTAATAAATATTTATCTACCAACCCGTACACAATATGAACGGAACTATTTTCCATGGAGATAAACATCCATAGAAATTGACAGCAGAAGATTTGAAAGGATGTATAATCAGCCGATAATGGTGTTTACGAGGAAACTAGAGCGAGTCAAAGGTTAAAGAATATTATTTTAAATATTACAAAGATTTTATTTTTTTATCTGCATAGTTTTTATAGGGGTTGTGTACTAAAAAATTAAGCATGACCTGGATAGACCTGGAGTTCGGCTCTCGGAGCTCGGGTGAGAGTTACTGCTAGGATCAGTCACCTAATTCGGGTTATGTGGGTGACGGAGAGGCTTAAATTAAGTGAACGCGTTAACCATCTTCACTCTGAACGCAAATTAAACTGTTTGTTGCTTTAAAACTTATTTGGAACAAACTTGGATCTAAATAATTTTCTTTCAATAGTTGGCGTTTTAACAATATTGTTTAAGACGATCTCTGTCAGGAGTAAAGAAAACAAATTCAACTCCAGGAAAATTCTGAAGACGCTGTACACTTGTAAGAGCATTAAGTAGCTTCTTAGAAAGCCACGCCAACAGCTGGGTAGCGTGGCCGAGCGGTCTAAGGCGCTGGATTAAGGCTCCAGTCTCTTCGGGGGCGTGGGTTCGAATCCCACCGCTGCCAGTATCAGTGTTTCCTTTTTTTCTTCGCTCTCGGTTCCCTTTTTCGGCCTCAGCGGCGACCCCTGCAGTCAGTCCGCGTTCTCTGCACCACGATCAGCGAAGGGGCGGGCCCGCGCGCGCCGGGGCGGGGCATTGTGGGTAAGAGGAAGCGCGAGGGCCGGCCCCGCTCCCCCCACGTGTCCGCCGGAGTTTCTCCAGGAGCAACATGGCCGCTGCCTAATAGAAGATCCGGCCGCCGCCGTCTCCGCAGCCCACCGGTCCCCGGGCCGTTGCTGCCGCTCGCGCCCGGCCCTGGCGGAGAGGTGAGTGCCCACTCTGCAGCCCCGCTATTCCGGCCGCGGCCGTCGCCCTCGCGCGGAGGTCTGGGCCGCTCTGCCGAGTAGGCCGGAGAGGCCCGCGCCGCTGCGTGCCGAGGGGCCGCGGCTTCCCGGGACCCGGACGGGGCGTACGGGCTGCCGCCCGGCTTTCTCAACCTCCTCCCGGGCCCGGGTCGCTCTGCACGGCTAGTCGTCGGAGAGGCGACGGCCGTGGGGCCCTCGCTGACTCAGGCCTCGGCCGCGCCGCCCCGCCCGGGCCTGGCTCCGGAGCCGCACCTGCGAGGGTACTGGTGCCCGGTGGCCTGGCGGCTCTCGGAGGTGCGGGAAGGGCGCCTGAGCACCGGCGACGCCGGGGCCGCCCTCATGGCGGGCCCTAACTGTGCCCTAGCCGAACCGGGTCAGTTCTTCCTGGTCCTGCCGGGCCGGGGGTGCCTCATTCATTGATCCGTGCTTAAGCAGGGTCGGCGTCTCCTGCGCGAACCCTGGTACATAGACCAGGTGGTCCTGGAATTTTACCTTTAGGGTGCTGGGTTTTGAAGCGAAAAGATAAGATCTTACCCATATCTGTGAAATGGGGATAATAGGATTCCAGTTACAAGGGTTAAAGAGGGTAAGGTGGGTGACACTCCTGCTTCTTTCATTTGTGGCTGTCCTCGTCCCATCTTATATTGGAAGAAAACATGTTGCCACGTAGCAACAGTCCTTCCTATAGGTTCCACTTACCCCCTTTGAAGTCGTTGCTTTTTTTTTTATTGTCAGTTTAGGGATGAAAATAGGAAAGGACCCAAGGTTATGCAATTCATGCCTTTAATCAGCTGGTACATTGCAGAGGTGGGATTTGAACCTCTAAGGTTTCGCACGGGAGTCCAACCTCTTACCCACTATACCATACTGCCTTTTCTCAAAGATGTGTGCAGCATAGTGGTTAAGAATAAAAATGAAGGCTGTTTGACATCAAATACACAGATTTCTTGATTATACATTTCCCTGGGGCTGTGCCCTTGGGCAAATCATTTCTGAGTTGGGCGCTAAATTTTAACTTGCACTGCTAATGAGAAGGTTAAATATTTTTTTTTGGTACTATATTGGTGCCAGGTGGCATTAGGGGTTAGAAGAGTCGTGGAGTTTTTAATTTTAAAAGCAATGCTCCTAGAACATCGATGAAGTATAATTACCATGTCCACTTTATGGTTGAGGAGTCTGAAGCATAGAGAAGCCTTCCTGGAGTTTAAAGTCTCTTGCAGAGGACAGCCAGCACCTGAGCCGCAGATGGAGAAGTTCCAGGTTAGGAGCATTTGGGAAACAAGGACTTGTGCTAATGATGGAAGGCGTTGGAACCAGCTGTTCATGTTGGGTTTTCGGGGAAGCTGTCTAGTCCTGGAGGAGGAAGTGGCAGTGGTTATGTCTAAGGAAAATGAGCATCCCGGGAATGACCTGGGGTTCTTGTGCAGAGGTCCTCAAGGTGCTACCGGCTTGGCCTGTTGGAGGCTCAGTGAGAGACCCTAGGCCCCGAGGAGTTGGTTATGTGGAGGCAGGGGCAAGATCATGTGAGGTCTTAGAGGCCCCTGGAAGGGAGTTTGGATTTTGTTTTATGGGGCAGTTGAAGGGTTGGGCAAAGACAGCGTTGTGAGTAGTTGTCACAAAGACTGACAGTCTCTGGAGAATTGGAGATAGGAAAGAGTGACCCTGGGGAAGCTTTTTTGTTTGTTTTGTGTCTGTTAGTTTTTTCAGATGAGGCCTTGCTATATAATAGCCCGGGATGGCCTCAAACTTACCTTCCTCCCTCAGCCTCCCTAGAGCTGGTATTACAGGCATGGGCTGCCTCAGGAGGCTTCTTGGATTGTTGACTGTGAAGATCGCCAGTCAAGATTTATTAGTGAATGATGGATTGGCTTGGGGGGGGGTGTCTTGCCACCAGCATTTTTATTTTGCATGGGCAAGGGTGGAAAACATGACTGTTGTGACATGTAACAATCATGTCACACAAAGAACTGCTTCAGCTGTGGCATTTCATGTGTCTTCTGCATCATTGATGGGAAAAGGTTATTGTTGGGCATAGGCCTTTGAAAGCCACTGAATTGGATCCTGTTGGCTGGGAGATCAATAGGAGGTGATGACCTTTGCAGGGTAACCCAGTCAGGTGTGGTGTCCAGAGGGAGGAGCCTCTGACATCCCCCAGAGAGGGCCTGATTCCAGGACTGGGCAGAATCTCAGCCATGAAAGAATAACTAGGACTTGAGACTCCTAGGCCACAGCCTCCTTGCATGCGCTGTGTTTCCTTGATAACACCTGAAGTCCTGTTTCAGTTGGTCACCAAGTACAGCTGCCTATAGCGCAGGTACTTGATTGACACATATCTGTGACACTTGGCAGCCAGTGCAGATGCACAGTGGCAGCTGCTGAGAACTTAAATGGTTCAGACTGTGTGCCCTCCATGGCCCCCATTATGTTGTGATGGCCCATTTTCTACCAGCCTGTCTCTTTCTCCATCTCAGCTCTTCTTTGCTCGGAACCCTTCTGGAGCCCTCTGTTCCACAGAATCCTTGCAGTGCACATGTTTAGGTGCCAAGAGGCTAAACTGTACCTTCTGAGTTCTAGGGGGCAGGGGTACAGCAAGGCACAAAGTAGTAGCTTTGTGTGTAGCTTACAGCTTAATAGCAGGAAGGACAGATACAGCATAAACTGTCCTATAAACTGTGACTGTGATAATGTGCTGTGGAGGTCAGAGAAAGGAAAGGAGTTGGAGGGTGGGGCTTTTCAACTTTGAAAAGTAGGGAGAGAATCCATTTTAGAAATGAGGTGACATTTGAACAAAACCCTGAAAAGGGCACAGGACGGAACCTGAAGTTAGGTAGAACAGTCCCAGAAGGATTGGGAAGGGACAGGAAGGTGAGAGGTGGTGGGGAATGGGGCCAAAGGTTAAAGGTTGGGTCTGTTTATGTTCACTGGAAGGCTGAAGACTCTCTGAAGAAGATGGAGGACACTGGGAAGTATCACTGAGAGTGATATCATCTGAGGTTTGAACAGTGATTGTGGGGCAGAAAGGACCCAGGAAATCAGCCTGGAGACCAAGCTGACCCAGAAGGTCAGGTTCTGGCTTCTTTTGAAGGCAGCCCCAACAGGATTAGCTGTACAAAGTAAGAAGAAAAAAGATGCCAGGTGACAAGGATAGGGCATGTGTTGGTACCCAGACAGTCCAAGTGTGGCCTGTGTCTGCAACAAGCAAGTTTGCATGGGGCCTTAGCTGGCTCTGAACCCCGGGTTGAAGGAACTGCTATATACCTTTAAATCTTTGTGATTTTTTTTTTGTTTCATTAAAAAAAAAAAAAAGAAAGAAATCAGAGTCTCACTGTATTGTCCTAGGTGGCCCAGAATTTGCTTTATAGGCCAGGCTGGCCTTGAACTCATTGAGATCTTCCTGCCTCTGCCTCCCAAATGCTGGCATTAAAGGTACCACCATGCCCAGCTAAGTCTTTGGTTTTTTTTTTTTTTTTTTTTTTTTTTTTTTTTTTTTTTTTTGAGACAGGGTATCCAGACTTGCCACCAACTCTGTGAAGCTGAGGTTGGCCTTGAACCAATGATTCTCCTGCCTCTACCTCCCAAGTGCTAGGATCACAGTCATTCATTGGCTCACCTAGAATCTTTTTAAATCTTAAGTCATTCAGATGTGAGATGAAGTAGTGTGGGACAATGGTCTGTATCCTGCCAATTATATTTTAAATAAACGCTGATTGGCCAGTAGCCAGGCAGGAAGTAGAGGCAGGGTGATGAGAACAGGAGAATTCTGGGAAGAGGAAAGCTTATTCTGCAGTCCTGATCCAGCCACAGAGCAAGCGAGATGTGACTGCCTCACCAAAAAAGGTACCAAGCCACATGGCTAACACAGACGAGAATAAGGGCTAATATAAGTTATAATAGTTAATAAGAAGCCTGAGCTAATGGGCCAATCAGTTTATAACTAATATAAACCTCTGTGTGATTTCTTGGGACTAAATGGCTGGGGGACCAGGCGGGACAGAAACCTCAGCCAACAATGGATAAAGTTGGGTGCTCTTACCCAGGAGCAGAGGAGTGGGAACAGCTGGAGTCTGTGGGTGCTCAGCTCTTTTCTTAGTCAGGAGCACCTCTGCACTTGGGTGCAGAAGACTGAAAGACTGCAGGTGTTCCTCTCAACCCCCCCCCACTCTCCTGTTCTTTCCATCCTTTAACCACACAACTGGGGGTCTCACCCTCCACTGAACTTCCCCATTCATAACTGTCACCCAAATCCCAAGGCCTGTATTTGAAGTACAGTGTTGTCTCGATGTGGTATGACTTTGGGTAAGGCCCTATAACCTGTCTCTGAATTCTGTCTCTTTTTTTGTAAGATGGGGACAGTCACATCACTCAGAGCCTAGTGCCTTGTAAACCCAAGGGAAAAATACTCAAAGAGGGTCATTTTGACACCAGAGCACAGAAAATGAGCTCACAGGATTAGGATGAGAGTCTGACAGTCTGACGAGACCCCCTTGGAAGTCTTTGGATCATGTGACAGCTGGCTTTCATCTTATTACAGGTGAAATATCTGAGGACTCCAGTATTTCAACTCTGGCTGTGGAATGCCAGCTTCCTCAGGCCTGGCTGGGAGTTCTTTTTGAGTGGCAAGAAGTCTATAAAACTGCTCACTAACTTTCCCCCAGCGGTACAGTTGACATGTGTTGGCTTGGGTCACTTGCTTGTACCCTTTGCCGGCTTTGCCTCCCCCCTCACTGCCGCCTCCACCACAGACACAGAAAGGAGGTTATGTCTTCATCTTGGGCTCCCCTTCCTTGCACCTGTGGAGGAATAGGTGCCTCAGAAAGGTTGATTGAATGGCTTGCTGATTGCCCAAGTCTCTTGCTGTCTTTGCAGATCGAGTTGAGGACTGTGACAGGCTCTCCCTAGTATGGCCAATGAAGAAGATGACCCAGTCATACAGGAGGTAACTGCCGCTGTCAACTCTCTATTGGACCACAAGCCATGGGTCTTTCTGCAAGACCAAGACCCTTCTACATGTCTATAGGCCAGTCTAGGGCCTGTTGATGATCTAGGGACCCTAGACCTTGCCTCTCTTGTCCCCCAGATACCTGTGCGTCTGACTTTCTCCTTCAGGGCTGTGACCCAGCGGCCCCTGATTTTGAGACCTTACCCAATGTGCCTAGATTTCAGCTTGTTTGCTCTCTGTCTGTCCCACTCTCTGCAAAGCCAGCTGAGGGGCTTGACACTGAACAGATGCGAGTGACTGAAAGGAGATTGGTGGCTCCCACATGTGGGCTTACCAGATTGTGTCATTCAGCAGTTCTTCACTCCATTCACTGTACCAGTAGCAACCAGGCTTGTCTCTAGGCAGCCTCTGGCCTATGGAGGAGACGGGCTAGGAGCCTCAGAATATAAACTGAGCAGACAGGTTTCCAGACTCCTCACAGAAAGACGAAATTGTGCATTATTATAATTACTCCTCAGGATCCTTCCAGTCCAGGCCCTAGAAGTTTTGGAAAGCAAATGGTGAAACCCTTTGGGACCCACCTTGAGTCTGAAGGCCATGGGCCACGAGACCATCTCTAGACAGGCAGAGTGGTTCCTGTTTTGTGGAATACCAAGCTTTTAGGTTTGAGTTATTTAAATATACTTAAGCTATAGCTGTACCAGAGATACTAAGTTACCACAGAGGGGATTGGAGACAGTATAGAGGGAGCCCCCCTCTGCAGCCAGGCAGCCCCAGCCAACTTCTGCTCAAGTGGTGAGTCCCCTGAGTCCCTAAGGGTGAGTTTGTTGTTAGCCGCATATGTGAAGGACGTTGGAGATAGAAGGAAGCACGTGTGCAAAGGCCCATGGGCAGGAGGGAGCACAGTTTGTGTGCAGAGCCTGGCAGTCAGGAGTGCAGAGTAGTCAGCATCAGGAGGGAAAAATGAGACAGGTAGGTCACACAGAGCCTTGCAGATCTTCTTAAAATAGGGTGACATGTAGGTGCCAGAGTGGCAATGTGGAAGAAAGCAGAGAGAAGAAACATAAGTAGGTAGAGGGAATCCCCCATCCCTGCTCTCCCAGAAAGCACTTTCCCTAGCTTTGGGAGGCATCCCAATCTCAGTGCCAGGTTAGAGTGACCTTAGGGGCCAAGCAGGTTCCCTGTCTTGGTTCCCTGGTATCTGTTGAGAGGGAGTTCTAGATGTGCCTGACTTGGAGGCCTTCCCTGCTTACCTCTGTTCTTAGTATAAGGCAGCTTTTCTTCTTCCCTAAGCTGCCTCTGTGACCTACTGATCCTATCTGAGTGCCTGGGCCTGGTTTAAGTGTCTTGTGTCCTGGTTAAGTCTTCTCCCCTTGTTCCCAGATCGACGTATACTTGGCCAAAAGTCTGGCAGAGAAGCTGTATCTGTTTCAGGTAATGACGGGACTTGCAGGTAAAGGGGAAAGCCAATGTTGAGGGAGTGGTGGAGCCGGGTAGGAGGCAGGCAGAGCTTACCTACTAAGATGAACAAGCAGGACAACATATGGGATGCAGAGTGAGCAGCTGGGGTGCTGGACCAGACCAGCCAGTTCCAGCTCCATCAAGACTCAGCTTCCAGCCCCTGAGTACTTCATGTCTGTGCGTCAGTTTTCTGATAGCCACACTGCCTGCCTCATAGAGATTCCGTGAAGGTTGAATGATCCACATTGAAAGGCCTAGGTCACTGCCTAGGGAAGAGTTAGTGCTGACAGGGGCCACTGCTGCTGGGTGGAACTCAAGGATGCTTCCAGAACATCCTTGTGGCCATGTGCAAGCCTGTGCAAGCCTGTGCCTGTCCCCTGTGCACCCCAAGTTGTTAGCCTTTCACTGCCTCCTTGCTATGACTAGCATGAATTGAGCACTTCTGTGTTCCAGCATTGCTCTCCTAAGTTAACAATCCTGTAACAAAACTGCACTGTCCTGTACTATACTATACTTCTACATCAGCTTTACTGAAGTACAGTTCATACACCATACTTTTAAGTGAACCCTGCTCAAGACTTTAACCTATTTGGGGGCTGTACAGCCAGCACCACAATCTATTTTAGTATGTTTTTGTCCCTCTGAAAGAAATCTCATGTTTAGTCAGTGCTCAGCACTGACTCTATTCTCATTTTGAGCCCCAGGCAACCATTACTTTTGTTTCTATGGATTTCCCTATTTGGGATCTGTCATGTAGATGAAATAGCATGTGCAGGCTTTAGTTCTAGTCTTTTTTATGTAGATCCCGTTCATGTTTTAGCCTGGATCAGTGTTTCATTTTTATGGCTAAAGAATATCTCTGTGGGGCTGGAGAGAGCTCAGTCAGTAAAGTGGGTTGGCTGTGTAGGTTGAAAACCTAAGTTTGGTCCCCAGAACCCACCTCAAAAGCTGAATGTGTTGATGTGTGCTTGTGTGTGGTTGTGTATGGTTGTAATCCCAGTACTGGGGAGGCAGAGACAGGTGGATAACCTGGGACTCACTGGCAAGCCAGCCTAACCTACTTAGTGAGTGTCTTAGTTTGAGTTTTTATTGCTGCGAAGAGACACCATGACCACAGCAACTCTTATAAAGGAAAAGCATTTAATTGGGGTGGTAGCTTACAGTTCAGAGGTTTAGTCCATTATCATCATGGTGGGGAGCTTGGTGGTGTGCAGGCAGACATGGTACCAGTGTCGAGAATGCTATATCTTGCAGGCAACAGGAAGTCAACCGAAAGTAAAACTAAGAGGGGCTTGAGCAAAAGAGACCTCAAAGCCAGCCCCCACGATGACACAGTTCCTCCAGCAATACCACACCTCCTAATAGTGCCACTCCCTTTTGGGGGCCATTTTCTTTCAAACCACCACAGTGAGCTCCAGGCCAATGATAGACCCTGTTTCAACAAACAAAGTGGATGGTTCCTGAGGAATGACATCTGAGGCTGTTCTCCGGCTGCCACAGGCACATACAGCCGTACATAGAAAAGTACCCATTGTGGATGCAGTACACTTTGTTCACCCATTCATCAGCTGATGGGCGTTTGGGTTGTCTACACTTTAGCTACTGTATTGGATAATGCTCTTTAGACATCTGTGTGTTTGTATGAACCTGTGTTTTCACCTCTTGGATGTACATCTAGGAATAGATTGGCTGGATCATACTGCATTAAACTTTTTGAGGACCACTGGACTGTTTTATACCATTCCACATTCTCAATAGAAGGTGGTTATTAGAGGCACTTTATTTTGTGTTGCACATAAGAGAGTGAGTTGGAGCCCTCTGAGCTCTCCAGGGCCTGGGGTAAGTGGAGGGGCAGCAGCAGTGTTCCACACTTTTGGCAGAGAAGAGGCTGTCTGCAGGGTTACCTGCATCCTTGACTGACTGCAGAGTCTCTCTGACAGCGGATCCATGTGTGCCCACTGTGTGCTAGGCTCTGCTGGTGCCTATTCTGTCTGCTTTGTTCACAGTGTTGGCAGCTTTGGAAGGAAGTGGCAGAGTCAGTACTATTGCCCAGATCTGTAGCTCACTACCAGCCCTCTCAGCCTGGAGTAGGGCAAGTTTAGAGCTCTGGGTCTTAGTACAGGCACCTCAGTGCTTTGTGAGCTGTTGCAGGAGGGCAGTCTCACCCACTGGAGCAGTTGTGTTCCAGGCTGTTCCTCCAACCAAAAGTTACCCCTGTTTCACTGCTACTACGGAGGAGTTTTTAGAAAGTGACTGCTCACCCCCTGGGCTAATTGTAGCTGGCCTGAAGTGGGTCCAAAGGTGGAGCTTCAGCTCAAGCTGCTGCACCCTGCAAGTCCACTGTAGAGGCTGTTGGGTACTAGGCATTGATGGCTTGAGCTAAGGATTCGGGGGACCAATTTGTGGTTCATTCATCAGCACTTTTCATGGAAGACGAGAGGAAAAGTATTTCTGTAGGAACTCTAAGGAAATGTGCTGTGTGTTCAGAGCCAGGATTAGGCGTTCAGAAGAGGCCTAGAGTTAAAAGTAGCATATCCAGGAGGGACCTACCTCCCTGGCCCCTCTCCAGAGGATATGTGTGGAAAGGACAGACACATTGCTGATGAGAGAGAATTGAGTCACACCTTTCTGTATCCGATGTCCAGATCAGCCTCTAGCATTCTTAGGCCAGCCCTGTTTTCCCTCTTGGCCTCCTCTGGTCTCATTTCTCACCTCAGTGACCTTGAGAGTGTCAGTGTGTCCCTGGGCTCCCACTGCTCTAAATTCCCATAGCCCTGCTTTAGAGCTTCAGGGTGCTAAGGGACTTAGCCGTGCCTCCTTGAAAGACAAGACATCCTAAAGTGGTCCAACAGCATGAGGCTCAAGAGGACCCAGGGTGAGTCAGACTACAGATGAAAGCTGTAGGGTACCCTCTTGGTAGAGTAGATTGGGGCCTGGGTACTCTACTCTCTGGGGGGGGGGTGGGAACAGTATGAATGGAAATGACTACTGATGAGTCTTTCACTGGAACCCTTGATGCCTGCTCCAGCTTGTGTTGGGCATGGTGGACTGATGGATGCCTTTCTGTCTCTAGTACCCTGTGCGTCCAGCTTCGATGACCTATGATGACATTCCACATCTCTCAGCCAAGATCAAGCCCAAGCAGCAGAAGGTGGGGCTATCCTCCAAGATGGAAGTGGGGTGCAGAGGGAAAATGGGGGTTGAGGGAAACAAGAAGACAGATACTTTTGGGAGCAGAAGCCCAGAGAAGGAGTGATGCAGTGATTAGGATAACAGCAGCATGTGGGTCTTGAAAGCCAAGGAAAGAAAGCATTTCCAGGTTCAGGGTTGGTTGAAAGGTAGGCTGGGGGAAGCCTGGGTACTGAGGTGTGGGCAGGGGTGAACTTAAAGCAGGGTTAGATAGAGGAAGGTCCAGTACCTATACAGGATGGGGTAGGGGGACAAGGAGAAACCATCTGTCTCAACCTCTGTAGTCACAGGGAGATGCTGAAGTTGGAGATGACATTTTAGTTTCAAGATTTCTGATTTTGATTTTGGGGTGTGGAGGAGTAGGGGACAAATATGACTGTGTCTGTACTCCTAAAACACGTTGTAACTTTTCTGTTGGAAATTTCATTGGTGACCTCAGTGTGGCCTTAAACCCAGGGTCCCAGTGGGAGGGACACTGGTCAGTCTTGCTGCTGGGTGGGAACCTGGCTGGGAGTGTGCCATGGCACCTTCCGAGTTGGGTGGTACTTTGTACCTCCAGGTAGAGCTTGAGATGGCCATCGACACTCTGAATCCCAACTACTGCCGCAGCAAAGGGGAACAGATTGCATTGAACGTGGACGGTGCCTGTGCTGATGAGACCAGCACGTATTCCTCGTGAGTCCCTGCCCCTAAGGTTCCACTGCAGGTAAAGGTTAAGAGGAGTCTCCAGAGGCCTCAGAGGCACTGACCCTCTCTGTTCTTTTACTGGGATCCCCATCACCTTAAACCAAGAGTGTTGTAGACCTTCCCTCCCAAGTTGGCTTCTCATGCCAGGTGCTTCTGGGCTTTAGGGGAAATAGGCCTCTGGAGCCCCTGTCCATTATTCATCTCCTGCTGCACAGACAGAGCTGTGAATTTTTTCATCCCTTAACCCTAGCTAGTATACTTTGAGGATTTTGGGATAGGATGGGTTTGGCTACCTTCTCTGGAGTGTCCTGGCCCTTCACACTAGCTCTCCTTGTGCTCCCAGGAAGCTGATGGACAAGCAGACCTTCTGCTCCTCCCAGACCACCAGCAACACAGCCCGTTATGCAGCTGCACTCTACAGGCAAGGTACCTGGGTCTGGCTATACCCTGGGGAGAGCATAAGGTGGGATGGGCCTGGGGATCTCACCCAGCCTAGGTCTCCTTAGCTTTATGTGTGGTTTTGGCCTCTACTGAACACCAAACCATGCAGGATCAAGGCAGTGTGGAAATGACAAAGTATGGAGCCAGAGCACCACAACGGGCACTCCCAACTTGATAGAGTTGTACCTTCAAGTCAGTTTGTTCCTGGGAGCACATAGACAACGTGTCATAGTACTGGGGACAGGTGGCAGAATTTTGTCCTTTTAAGTACAGCAATCCTATTCATAGGCAGCACCTACTGAGGACGGATGAGAATATGTCCGCATAAAATCTTGGACACAGATGTCCTTAGGGCCTTTATTTATGAGAGCTAAATAATGTCAACAACCCAAAGCCCATTAAGTGATATTGCATAAACAAATATGACATATCCATGCAACAACCTTACCTGGTTGTGTGGAGGAGTGATCCTGTGCTTCTGCTAGAATGACCCTTATACAATCATGGAAGAAACCAGGCTCAAAAGACTACAAATGGCCAGGCATGGTGCACACTTTTAATCTCAGCACACCTTTAATCCCAGTGCTTGGGAGTAGATGAAGGTGGATCTCTGAGTTGTGGGTTAGCTTGGTCTACATAGTAATTTCCAGGGTAATCAGGGCTATGCAGAGAGAGACCTTGTCTCGAAAAATAAATAAATAAAAAGACTGCTTGCTTCCATGTTTTAGTTGTCTTTCTGTTGCTGTGATAAACACCCCGGCAAAAGCAACTGAGAGGAGAAAAGGTTTATTTGGCTCACAGTTCCCAGTTCCAGACCATCATTGTGGGGGTCGCAGTAGCCAGAAGTAATCACTTTACATCCACAGTCAAGATGAGAATAGTGAATGAGTGTACACATGCTAGTGCTCAGCTTGCTTTTGCCAGTCCAGGATCCCTGGCTCGCAGTGGATGGGTCTCCCCATAGTTAAGACAAAACCCCACAGACACTCCCACTGATAACTTAATCTAGACAGTCCCTCACTGAGACTTTTTCTAGGTGTTTCCAGACTGTGCCAGGTTGACAGAACTAACCATTGTACCACATGATCCCATTTTAGGAGCTTCAGAATAAGCATACCTGTAGAGGCATAGAGCTGACTGTAGGTCCCCAGGGGCAGAGGAAGGGTGATGTGGGGAGTGGTAGGTTTGTTTTGGGATGATGAAAATGTGCTGAAGTTGAGGATGTGAGTTCAAGGCCAGTCTGATGTAGAGTGAGGTCAGGACAGCCATGGCTTTTACAGAGACCCTGTATCAAAAAACAACAGCAACAACAAAAGTCTTTTCCTTAGCTGGGTGGTGGTGGCACACACCTTTGCGGGGACA
Source organism: Ondatra zibethicus (assembly GCA_004026605.1). Lineage (NCBI taxonomy): Eukaryota > Metazoa > Chordata > Mammalia > Rodentia > Cricetidae > Ondatra > Ondatra zibethicus. Next base: position 16,030 of record PVIU01012282.1, read on the forward strand.
GAGGCAAGCAGATCTCTGAGATTGAGAACAGCCTGGTTTACCTAGTAAATTCTAGGACAGTAAGGGCTATAGAGAGAAACCCTGTTTTGAAAAACCAGACAGACAAAAATCAAGTAATGGCCCATAGCTACTGTATCATGTTCTCAAGGCTGTATCTCTTTGAAGCTACATTTGTTTTTCTTTCTTTGTTTCTTTTTGTTTGTTCGTTTTGTTTTTTGGGTTTTTTTTTTTTTTTGTGACAAGGTTTCTCTGTAGCTTTGGGGCCTGTTCTGTAACTAGCTCTTGTAGACCAGGCAGGCTGAACTCACAGAGATCTGCCTGCCTCTGTCTCCTGAGTGCTGGGATTAAAGGTGTGCGCTGCCACCACCTGGCTCAAAGCTACATTTCTTTTACACTTTTTTTTAAAGATTTATACGTGTGAATGTTTTGTCTGTGTGTGTTTATGCATATCGTGTGTATGCCTGGTGCCTGAGGAGGTCAGAAGAGGGCATTGTATCCCCTGCAACTAGAGTTACAGATGGTTGTCTGCTGCCATGTGGGTGCTGGGAATCAGACTGGGGTCCTCTTCAATAGCAACAAGTGCTCTTAACCACTGAGCTTGCTCTCCAGCCCTAGAGCTATAATTCTTAGAGCCAGAAACAGGTCATGGTTAGATTGTCCTCTCATGACCTCCAGTAGGGCTTCTGGCAACAGTAGTGTGGCAGAGGGAAAAGGGTGAGCTGTTCATCGTGGCTAGAGGGGATAGTAGCCGTGAGGAGAGGAGACCTGACTTGGGTGCTGGGGGAGTGTAGGGAGGTGAGTCTGAAGTGTCTGAGCAGAGTTAGGCTCCTGTTCTGGGCGTGCTCACAGTGCCGGGCAGGATCAGATGAGAGTTAGAAGTGACTCCTAGCCTGATATTCCTGAAGCGTCTAGATTGGGACTGGAGTAGAATTGGTGGTTTGTCGGTGGATGTAGGCCTTTGGGGGATTTGGGGAATCCTTTGAGGAAGCTATGGCAGCTTCAGCTCATAGGGGCAGGTTCAAGCCCTTTTTCCTTTGCCAGGTGAACTCCACCTGACACCTTTACATGGCATCCTACAGCTTCGACCCAGTTTCTCCTACCTGGACAAGGCAGATGCCAAGCACCGAGAGAGGGAGGCAGCCAATGAGGGTGAGCCTGCTGACTGACTGACTGGGTGTGGTCTGGGTGGGTCAACCTGAGAAAATGGTCAGATTATGGGATTGATTACTGGCATCCCAGGCTCCTACCTACTAAATGCCCCTAACTTCACATATGGGACAACTGAAAAATGTCCTCACAGATCGCTAGACATTGCCTGAGGGTTAAATTGGCCCAGTTAGTATCACTGTCCATAAGTCACAGGCCCCACCTTGGCCTTCCTGAGGAGAGGGTGGTGCTGGGGCGGAGTGAGCCGCACCAGCAGGGGCTGTACTGACAGCTTGCTTTGCAGCAGGGGATTCTTCGCAGGATGAGGCAGAAGAGGACGTTAAGCAGATCACGGTGAGCTCTGGCCCTGGGCAGGAAGGAGCAGCATGGATGGCAAAAGACAGCAAGGGCTGCAGGGTCTGAGCAGAAAGGGCTTCTCCATATTTGAGAGTAACGGATGCAGAGTATGATTGAGCCCCCTCGTCTGATGCCTGGAGGGAGTAACCTCTCCCCCATCCAGCCTGGGGATAGCCTTGTTCTGTGTAACAGCTGGGATCCTGGGTGTGGCAGGTGGTGCCTGGGAACAAGGAGATGCAGCCCAGGAGCCCCATGAAGCCACAGAGGCTTACAAAGTCCCTTGTTAATTACCTGTGTGATTCTGCCTTTTTGATGCGTACAGAAGAGTGGTCAGCATGCTAATCTTGATTGTGAAAGATTTAGAAGAATGTTAGCTCTCCACTCTGATTATGAGGTCCTCCTAATCATGTATTTTATATATATGTAGTTCACAATGAACAGTGGAAGAAAAATGCTATACAGTGTCACAGGTGGCATGGAAATGGCCATACAGTTTGCACATCCTGGTGTACTGTCCTCTCCTCAAGTGATGTGGCAGAGAGTTTAAGTCTCAGAGGCTTGTCCTCTTCTCTGCAGCTTGTTGTGTGGCCTTTAAACCTCTTGGGTAAACACTCTCGTCTGAAAAGGTATGCTTTGGAACCCTTGGGGTCTAGGTGGAAGCCTTGGCCAGGGTTGGCTGAAGCAACAAAACACCACTTTCAACTTGCATTGGCAGCTCACAGACTGAAGACTGAATTTCAGAAGTGGAGAGGGAGGTCGAGTGCAAGTGCTGTCACACACACACACACACACACACACACACACACACACACACACACACTCACACACTCACACACTCACACACTCACACACTCACACACTCACACACTCACACACTCACACACTCACACACTCACACTCACACACACACTCACACTCTGTTGATCTGGCAAAAGCTGGGGGTCACAGACCTGAGGGTCTGACCTTTCCCCTCTCTACAGGTGCGGTTCTCACGGCCAGAGTCGGAGCAGGCCCGCCAGCGCCGTGTGCAGTCCTATGAGTTCCTGCAGAAGAAGCATGCAGAGGAGCCCTGGGTCCACCTGCACTACTATGGCGTGAGGGTGAGCCAGGGCAGGACTTGGGAAGAGCCCTGAGGCCTGGAAGCTCCTTGGCTCACCTCTAGCTTCACACCTTTAGCTTTACGTGATACTGTAGAGAGCATCTGGTCCACATCCGCTCAGCAGGTGTCAGAGTGGGGAGCAGAGCTCGCAGAGCTCCACTCATAGAATTTAGGGGTTCAGTCCACTAAGCTGTGCGTGCAGTGGGGCTGGTGTTTGGTTAGTTTTGCACACACCATGAATTTTGAGTGCAGACTAGACTCTTCATCTGGAGAATCTGCTGTCGTGCTCTACCTAGCCAGGATGGTTTTCAGAGCTTTGCAACCTCATATCTGATGATACACCTGATAAAGGAAACCGTTGGACATTAACTCCCTGGTGCCTGGCTAGAGTTTCCTGATGTTTGCGGGAAGGACCAACTGAAACCTTCCAGGAAAAGATTAGTATCGGGGAGCCTTAGATTCAGGGTCAGACTTACAGATACACTACAGCTTCTTCCCATGTGGCCTTGGGTTGAAAATTGCCTTTTCTTTCTGAGTCTCAATTTTCTTGTCTATGAAACAAGAGTAGTAAGAGCCCTGTAGACTTAGTTACTGTGTAGATAAGCATTGGTACCGAGCCTGGCACATGGCAGGTGCTTGGTGAATGCTAGCTCACTTCTCGTCCTGGCTGGTGTTTCTGCACTGTAGACAGCAGTAGGGCTGGGGTCCTAAAGCCAGGAGGTAGATGATTGAGACCACATTGCAGAGGCTTTGTGTGTGCTGTTTTCAAGACACTGCAAGTGAGCCTGTGGCTGGAGTGGGGGTGATCTGTCCTGCCTTTTCCCCACAGGATAGCCGCTCAGAGCATGAACGCCAGTACCTGCTGTGCCAGGGATCCAGTGGGGTGGAGAACACAGAGCTTGTCAAGTCACCCAGGTGGGACTGGCTGGTGCTGACTAGAGGCCCCAGGAAAGTGCCTGTTAGGACTGTGGCCCCTTCTCTGTGTGGAAGGGTGAAGGAGGGACACTGCCCCTGCCCCTGGAGAGGTCCCAGGAGGGTAGCATGGGATAGGTGACTCATGTTCTATAGGGCTGTTGTCTGGGAGCTGGGGACTATTGGGGATGGGGAGGGTGGGCCTCTGCTTACACCTCCCCAAGTTTCAACCTGGTTGTGGTCTGTGCTCACATGCAGGGGTGAGGCAGAGCCCGCAGAGCCTCTGATACCCCTCCACCCTTACCTCTTACAGCGAATACCTCATGATGCTCATGCCGCCCAGCCCAGAGGAGGAGAAGTGAGTAAGGGCTGTCCCCCACAGTACCTCCCACTATATCTCACTAGCTTCCTCTAACTACTCACCCCTGCTTCTGACAGAGACAAGCCTGTGGCTCCCAGCAATGTCCTGTCCATGGCTCAGCTGCGCACATTGCCCCTGGCTGATCAGATTAAGGTCCTGATGAAGAACGGTGAGTGCTGCTCTCTGTCTCCATGACCAAAGCCTGCAGCCACTGCTCCCCGGAGTCTGCCCAGCTTGGTAGCTCCGTTCTTGTCTGGGCAGATCCGATAATGCACAGCTGTGTCAAGTTACCCAGGTGGTACTGTCCCTTCGGGTGGACTTTTGCAGCCCTCTACCGCAGGAGCCTGAGCAGGTTGGCCTGAACTTTGGTCTGTCTTTAAAAGACTAGTGGGGTTCCTGAACACTGATGGGGCTGAGCACAGTCTTGAATGGGATGTGTAGTAGGACTTGCTCTTGATGCCTTACTTGGCTCCATACAGTAAGGACTAGCTCCTTTTTCTCTTAGGCAGAGACAGAGAGCCTTTGAGGACTAGTCGACTCCCAAGCTCTGGGCTTCTCTGAGAAGTCAATGTAAAGCCTTAGGCCTGGATTGGGTGGGAGCTCTCTGCTGTGCCGTACTTGCTGAGCCATTCCTGGGCTTCTATAGGGGACTCTGGGCCTTCCCTAGGCTTCACCTGGGCTCCCTGAGGCATCCCTGGTCTAGGTTCAAATCCTGACTCTACCTTTTGCAACCAGCTGAAAGTGGGGAGTTTTCAACTCTTTTTGGACCTAGTAGTGACAGAATTTTCTCCGTGCTCCTTACATATGTAATTGAACATGTAGTTCCTCATGTTTGTTCAGTGAGAGACACAGGTCTGGTATATAGTCCGCTACCAGCTAAGACTACAGCAGGCACTGTTGTTACTACTTCCATTCCGAGGAGCTGGGAGCTTGATGCTGTGCGAGTACTTGGTGGGGAAGATAGAAAGGTCAGGCCTCTCTTCACTTGACCAGTGAGTTGTGTCCTTTGTCCACCTCAGTGAAAGTCATGCCTTTTGCCAATCTCATGAGCCTCCTGGGCCCCTCCGTGGACTCTGTGGCAGTTCTGCGTGGAATCCAGAAGGTGGCGATGTTAGTTCAAGGGAACTGGGTGGTGAAAAGGTAAGCTGCTTGGAGTCTGCAAATTTAATTACATTATTGATGTTGTTCTGCCTAGTTGCATTTTACGTTTTCCAGGACTCTGTTTCTATTTTTTCATACTAATTTGGAGGTTAGTGTCTTGACTCTGCCGGTTCTTCACAGTTTGGGTGTGCACCTGTGACAGCCCGGCTGCGCATGGATTGTCTTTTATTCCCTTCTGAGACAGTTCAGAGTCTTAGAATATTTTAGTTATTTCCTCCCACGTGTATATTTTAATTCCGTCTATATTTTCAGGCCCATAAGACTTTGTTCAGTGTTCTTAGACTTATTCACATGTCTGCCTTTCGTATCATGCTTTCATTCCTGTGTAGATCTGAGTTCCCATCTGGGATAACTTCAGTCTGCCTGATGAGTGCCTTTAATGCAGATCTGCAAGTAATAGCTTTCCTCAGTTTAAGTTGGTGATTATTCTCCCTTCATGCATTGGTAGGATTCTCTGTGTATCTGTTATACATGCATGCATGTGTTCATGTGTGGGTATAGGCCCAATGTTGATGTCAAGTGTCTTTCTTGATTGCTCTTCACTTTACTTATTGAGGCAGGATCTCCGCTGAACCTGGAGTTCCCCCATCCTTGTTTTTTTGTTTTGTTTTGTTTATTATGTATTTATTATGTATACAGCATTCCTTTCATGTATGCTTGCATGCCAGAAGAGGGCACCAGATCTCATTATAGCCACCATGTGGCTGCTGGGAATTGAACTCAGGACCTCTGGAAGAGCAGTCTGTGCTCTTAACCTCTGAGCCATCTCTCCAGCCAAAGAGTAACCAGTGTTTTTATCGTTTGTTTGTTTTTCAAGACAGGGTTTCTCTGTAGCTTTGGAGCCTGTCCTGGAACTCTCTCTGTAGACCAGGCTGGCCTCGAACTCACAGAGATCCGCCTGCCTCTGCCTCCCAAGTGCTGGGATTAAAGGCGTGCGCCACCACTGCCCGGCCCTGCTTTTTTTATGTGAGCTCTGAGGATCTGAATTCTGGTGCACAAGCAGTGCGGCAAGGGCTTTATTCTATGACCATCTCCCCAGCCTGACTTGGCTGTGTTCTGATGTTAGTTGTGATTGAAGAGTCGCCTGTAGGCCTGGTCCTTGTTCCTCGATTGTATTCTTTGTTTTCCTCAGGTTGCTCTGAAGCACTTCTCTTTGTTTTGACTTTTCTCTGTAGCATTAAGTGTCTAAGTGGGGTTTTCTTTGTACATTGCCTGTTGGGGTTCACAGGTCATGGCTTTGCGACTCAGTGTATTCAGTAGCTTCTTTTCTCCTGATTCTTCTGCCAGACTGTCAGTTCTGAGGGAGTAAAGATAGTCTGTTCCTAGCTCTCAGTGCAATGCCTGGAACATGTCAAGCCAACTCTGGTAATGCATACTTTAATTAGAATAAGATGATGTAGATACATTAGCAAAGCCCACCCTATGAGCAGTGTAGTGTGAAGTGAATAATATGAAATGTGAATAGCTATAAAACTCAAAATATTTTTTTTTCATTAACCTCATTACTTAATTGTCAACCTGATGGTAAAGAGTATTCCTCTTACTGCCACATGGTGGCGCCCTTTGCTGGATAATAGACCTTGCTGTTGGGTTATCCAGTTTTATTTTCAAAACAGTCTTATTTTACATACTAATCCCAGTTCCATTTCCCTTCTGTCCTCCCCCTCCTCCCACCTTCTACCCACCCCCGCCCTCCATCCATTCCTCCGAAAGGATGAGACCTCCCATGGGTAGCCAACAAAGTCTGTCGTAACACTTAAGGCAGAACCAATCCCCCTTCTCCACCCCCACCCCCCAATCTAGGCCGAGTAAAGTATCCCTCCACAGGGAATGGGCTCCAAAGAGCCAGCTCACATGCACTAGGGAATAAACACTGGTTTCCTGCCAGTGGCCCCACAAACTGCCCATGCCACACAACTCACCCACATTCAGAGGGCCTAGTTTGGTCTTAAGCAGGTTTCCCAACTGTCAGTTCGGGGTCAGTGAGCCCCCACTAGCTCGAGTCAGCTGTTTTTGTGGGTATCCCCATTGTGGTCTTGGCCCCCTGGCTCATGATATCACTCCTCCCTCTCTGACTGGACTCCAGCCCAGTTTTCTTTATGGAAGAGTTGATCACGGCACATTGCTTGTTAAATGTGAGCATGAGTACTGTGTGCATTTGGACTGTGAACACGTAGGAACCAGGAAGGGCTGTCGAATCACACACACACTTGAAGACACTGACTAAGAGAGGCTGAGAGCTGGTTTTGAATGGGAGCTCTGAATCAGCCTGGCTTCTGCCTGTACTGTTGTGGCCTTGGAAGGCCTAGCTGTGATATGGCCTGTCATATCAAGTTGGGCTTTTTTAAAGCCTTCTCTCAGGTATTGAGGCCTCTATGGGGTTATGATTCTTCCAGCCAGGTCTGTCTTTGTGTCTGTGTGAGATTTAAAAAATGTGATTCAGACATGTCTTATTTGTGTGTTGTGTGCTGTGTGCTCCACCTTTCAAAGCACAGGGGTCCACAGCATGTGCCTGACGAAGTTCAGTTCACAGTGGGACCTTTCTCTGTGGCAGCCAAAAACACTTTACCAAGTCTATGCCCATGGAGCCTAACCTTGGAGCATGAGTTTCTCAGGACTAGCAGATATGAGGGGAGGGCCTCCAGCAGGGGAGCCATAAAAACTGGCCTGGGGCTGTGGTGGGAGGTAGGGTGGGAGTCTGTTGTGGGAACTGCATTGTATGCTGCAGTAGTACTTCAGGGCAGCCAGGGATCTTTTGACAGCTAACACATTTCCCTTTAGGCAGGCAGGAGAGGGCTTGCAGCTTGCTTTGCCCCTCATTTCTCTTAAAACCACAGACATCCAACCTGTGGAATACTGGTCTTCTCAAGAGACCTGGGCTCTGTGAAGTCCCAAGCTTATGTGTCTTTGAGTCCCTAACTCCTCCTTGGGGTTGGGTTAGTATGTGATAAGGTGATTTGGGAAGGGTTGCTCTTTTCCACACGTCTTCCTGGGCCTGGGAGGAGGGCTGAGACTCAAGCCTGTGGAAGGTGACCTGGACCGGCTCGGACTGTGAGTGCTGGGCTCCCACAGTTGGCTGTGGTGGTGATAGGACCACAGTCAGTGGCTGACCAGCTTTCTCTGCTTGACTTGTCAGTGACATCCTGTATCCCAAGGATTCTTCCAGCCCTCACAGTGGCATGCCTGCTGAGGTGCTCTGCAGGGGCCGGGACTTTGTTGTAAGTATCTAGGCTCTGGCCGCCACTGGGGGTGGAGGGATGGAATCCATAGCAGGTGTTGAGTTTCGGCAGGGCAGTCTTGGTGAGCAGGCCACCAAGGGGTTCCACGTGGTGATCATTCTCTGGGCATTCTGGGCCGATAACATCCTGCTGTCTTTCCAGAAGGCTCTGCTTATCCCATGGGTGGTGCTCATGTGGTTGAGTGGTGTATTACAAAGCTCATTCATGGTGGTTACAGACTTAAATCAGGATTTTCAGTTGTCATGAATGATTGATGGTCCTTAGCCCTGCCCAGCACCTACTTTGGATGGGCCCAGTAGTTCCCTTTTACCATAGTCTGGCACTTTTTATTACATATCTAGAGTTTGTGACTTCTGAGCTAGCTCATCCCTCCTTCCTCTCACCCTGTTTATATCCAGAGCTTAAGTCTCTCCCAAGGTCTTAAGCTCATGTCTCTGGAGTCTGCACTGCCCCAGAAACCTTGGCATTTACACTTTAAATTGCTTAATGTGGCTGCTTAGGTCTGTCCATGATGGCCCTTTGTGCTTGCACACAGGTTTGTCATGAAAGGACCAGTCCTTAGATTGAAGACAGCTATGTTTGCTGGTCTGATTAGTTAGTCTTAGCTTTTTGGGGAAGTTAGTGCCGAGGGACCTCAGCAGTGTGTTTGATCTGGAACATCAGAATGTTGCTCCCACCTGGCCGCATTCACTTGTGCCCAGGTGTTGACATCTGCTAGGTCTGTGTTGGATGTACCATTGTGTTGGTGTCTGCTAGATCTGTGTAAGACGTGTTGCTATAGATGACAACCAGTTAGCCTTTCCTCTTGGCTCTCAAGAGGAAAGTACTCAGGAGTACTCTCTTGTTTTGAGTACTCCTGTGAAGTCGTTCAGGGAGCTGGAGCCTCTGGGAAGCCCTGCCAACTATCAGCAGCCACCACAGTGGAGTGTTGCCATACGTAGGGCAGCACCCTGTTGCTGAATCCTCAGAACACTCTTAGGAGGCCCTGGGGATGCAATAGTAAACCAAAGGAGAAAGGCTCTGTCCATTGAATACTTTGTTTTGGATGGAATGGGGCGGCTCAGCCATCCTGAAGGAGAGAACACGTCTGTAAAGGCTAAAAGTGGCTTAGGTAAAGAGGCTACCCAGGGCACATACTAAGAAAAGTAGAGCAGGAGCCCCATTCTGGCCTGTTGCCCAGGCTCTGTGCCCCCTGTGTACCTTCGCCCAGGCCTCTTACAGGCCTGTCGCTGCCTCCTAGAACGTGGCGCTTTTCTTCCTCAGATGTGGAAGTTCACACAGAGCCGATGGGTGGTAAGGAAGGAGGTGGCAGCAGTGACCAAAGTAAGTGGTGTTCTTCATGACCCTTGCCCAGGGCTTGCTACAGGAGGGAGCTTGGGGTTGGTGATGCCTTACTCCCTCCTCCCTTCAGCTCTGTGCAGAGGATGTGAAGGACTTTCTGGAGCACATGGCTGTAGTGAGGATCAACAAAGGCTGGGAGTTCTTACTGCCCTACGACCTGGAGTTTATCAAGAAGCATCCAGATGTGGTCCAGCGGCAACACATGCTGTGGTCAGGCATTCAGGCCAAGTAAGGGCTTGTTGGGTAACATGAAGGGTGGCCCTGGACCTACGTCCTGGGAGCAGCACAGTTGGGCTGGATTTGGGCAGTGAGGAACACTTCGGGTGGGGCTGTGTGCACTTGCTTTTCACCAAGATGGGTAGCGTTAAATGACCCCAAGTCCTACACAGGGCTTGATGGCAGCGACACCTGCTGCTTGTCAGAGCTACTCTGTTGAGGGGCTAGAGAGGAGAAAGGCACATAGTCTAGCAAGAAAGACAGGATGGTCGCTCTCCTCACACTGCCTCTTCTGGTCTCTGGCTAGGGGCATGTGTACAACCAGAGGACTCAGAGGGGAGAAGGCCTGGCTAAACCCTGTGTGCATGATGTTTAAGTGACCCAGTATCCTGGCCTTGGGGACTTGTTCCTATGGTGAGGTAGGCAGTACAGCATATAGGTTAGAGTTTAAAGGGTTTGTTCTTTTTTTCAGATTAGAAAAAGTCTATAATCTCGTAAAAGAAACCATGCCAAAGAAGCCGGATGGACAATCAGGTGTGTGACTTTAGCCTGGTCCTTGGCCCAAGAGGGGTCCTTTCAGGGATCAAGCCCAGAGAAGGACCATGTGGTTCTTACAGTTCACGTTTTCTATGGTGTCTTCCCTTCCACTCCACCCGCCCCCCAGACCCTCAAGTTTGCCTAATGCTTGTGCAGCAGGACAGCATCAGCAGCTCCCCACATCCACCCAGGGAGGGGCTGTGTCTTTCAGGGCAGAGTGGATTCTGAGACCTGATGGCTCAGCAGGTGGTGTGAGAGGAGCTGCTAGCAGGTACTCAGCAGGGCTTGAATTCTGTTGTGCCCAGTTTGATGTCTTCCCTCAGTATTAGGTAGCCAAGCTCCACTGCAGCAAGGAAGGGTGGAAGACCGCACTTGGTTTCTTGCTTCAGGAGCTGTCTTCGTCTCCTCTGCTTGGCCTCTGTTTTCATGCTTTGTCTGCCTGGGACCTATGCCATTCTGAGCCATACTGCCTCTCCACACAGGGCCTGCTGGGCTGGTCTCTGGGGAACAGCGGATCCAGACAGCCAAAACTAAGGCCCAGCAGAACCATGTTTTCCTGGAGCGTGAGCTGCAGCGACGGAAGGAACAGATGCGGGCAGCTGCAGTCCTGCCCAGTGTGCAGATCAAGGAAGAACCCCTGAGCGAGGAGGAAGCAGATGGGGAGGAGCTGGAGGCTGAGGAGGAGGAACCCATGGACACTGCACCCAGCAGCTGCCTCAGCACCAAGTTGGCCAATGGGCTGCCTGCTGGGCGGGCAGTGGGTGGGGACAGCCTAAATGGGCACCCAGTACCAGGCTGTGCCAGCAGCCCTGCGGCCCGAGAACTGAAGGCTTTCGTGGAAGCCACCTTTCAGAGACAGTTTGTGCTCACGCTGAGCGAACTCAAGCGCCTCTTCAACCTGCACCTGGCAGGCCTGCCCCCGGGCCACACACTCTTCAGCGGCATCTCAGACCGCATGCTACAGGATACGGTGCTGGCCGCTGGCTGCAAGCAGATACTGGTGCCTGTAAGTAAAGCCTGCGCCTGCCAGGACAAGCAGAGAGTCTCTCAGCCCTTCAGGAGGGCAGCTGGGCAGTCTACACATAACTTCTCAGAAATCAAGAAGCATGGGGGAAATCAAGAAGCATGGGGAGATACCGTGTGCCTTTGCGACTGCCCCAGCTGACTGCATGTGCATAGGGAGTATGTTACATTGGATGGCTGTGAGCTCTCGGGCTCCCTGTCATCATCTCAAGTGGATGTGTTGAGTTTTCTACCACAGGAAAGAAAGATACCTAAGGGCTCTAACCAATATACCAAGGCCTCAGTAAACACAAGCCCTCTACTTGGTTGATATTTAGTTCCTAGGATATAAATGGTACAGCTAGAATTTGAACCTTAGTATAGAAACTATCTGGTCTGCTTTCACAGAGATCAGCTGAGCACTTCCCCACAGTTTGGGGATTGGTGACTTTTCTGGCTTTTGGGCCAGTTGACTCTATACTCTGGCCTCTGCACATTTCTGGCACTAGGCGTGGTGGTGGAATGAGCCTCTTCTACCTCAGTTCTTTTCTGCCCATGGAGTAGGCTCCACAGTGGGGGCAGACTATTGCCCTTTTCTGGAAAGGAGCACCTGCTATGGCCTGAGAGCAGCTGTCGGGGCTCTGTCCTAGACTGTCCAGCCTGGGGAGCAGAATGGGGTGGGTGGCAGTGCAGTTGTGCTGGCTCTTAAATAGGGAGTATGCCATGTGCGTTGCCAAGCTCGTACGCACCTGTGGCCTAGGGTGACACCAGGGCCCTTGCCTCTGTATGTGAGGGACAGGACAGGAAGCCCTGTGTCTCTGCTGGCAGAGCCTACTTTCTGAGGTCTGCTTTAGAAGGTGCTGGGATTGGGCCCCTGGCCACTTGGCAAATGGGGCCAGTTTTCTGCAAGCCTGCTTTTCTGTGTACGTATGGGTGGTAGTGAGACTGCCTAGGCCGTCGGCATGGACAGAGCTGAGGGGTCTACTCTGGATGCCCATTCTCCTTTCTCATGGAAGTGCTGGTATCTAGAGGACACCCGGAGCCCTGTCTGGAGCACTTTGACTCAGGGACCATATTCATAGCATGTCCAAGACAAAAGGCCTTGAGTCATCCTGCCGTCTGTGTTTTCATACAAAGGAGATGAGGCTTAGGGAGAGCAAGAGTTCAACTTGCGGTTTGCTACTATGAGCTGAGTAGCTGTAGACCGTGAATGAACGGCTCTGAGCTTGCTTTTCCTTTTGGCAAATGGGAAGGGCAACACCTCAGTGCTGCTCGGTGTCCCATGATCAGGTGAGGTCACATCAAGTGCTGTGTCAGATGTAGGATAGATTGGAGCCCACGATGCTGGCCTCTTCCCTGACCTCCTTTCCAGGTGTCAGGGTTGTGTCATCCTCTTCTGGTTGACCTCTGAAGCTAGTGGCTTAGAAAGCTTGGTAATCTGGCAAGGCCTGGCTTGAGCCACACTTTATATGCTGTCCTTGTGGGAAACAGCTAAACGGGAAGCTCTAAGGAGAGACTGGGGGCGGGGAGCTTTAGAACATAAGCCCGGCAGACACCTCAGGGCAGCATTCCACTAATGCTATCCCAGACGCCTCCTTTACAGGCGTCTTGGAGTCCTCTCTCCAGAGCTGCTGAGTGGGAGGAACTAGGCTTGGACCACACTTTCCTAGGGACTGGGCTACAGGCTAGGTGGGGTGAAGTGGGCAGGGCAGTGGATTTACAAGACAGAAAATGACTGACTCATGCTTGGGCCAGTTTCCCCCACAGACTGCTGCTTCTCCGGACGAGCAGAAGGTGTTTGCCCTCTGGGAGTCTGGCGACATGAGCGACCAGGTGAGGTTCTGTTTGTGTCGTCTTTCTCAGGAGGGGAGTCCTGGAGGGTTGAGGCCTTTAGTAGCTGGGCACTGGAGTATACTTGGACACCTCAGGTTCCAATTACTCCACACCCACCAAGACAGACAGAGTGTGTCAGGTTTGAACCTGAACTTGGGGGTCTGCTGCATCAAACAGAATCACCATTGGAAAGATGACTGGTTTCCAGAGTATAGTGGCGTCACTATGTGGTTTCTGTCGAGTTTCCATGGGGATAGACATGCCAGGCAGGCTTACAAACATGTACAGAGTCAATTCTCAGTGGCCCTGACAGCAGGAATCAAAAGACTTTCTTACTAGCTGTCTCAGCCCTGGATTTTGGGTCATTTTGTCCAGTCACCCTCTGGTAGACAGGGTACCAGGTCTCCTGTGTTTGTGTAGTTCTGGTAGCTGAGATCCAGATGCTTTAAATCATGAACTTGCCTGGACTCCAAAGTTGGGTTTTGTTTTTTTAAGCAGAAGTGCCAATTAGGCTGAGACAAGGAATAGACCCTACTGAACTCTCCCTTTTACCTGCGGAGGGGACAGGAAGGCTGAGAGCAAGAGTGGGCATGGAACCTAGCTTCCACCAGGACGCCTGAAGTGGCCCTGTGCTCTTGGCTAGGAAAGGTAGCTTCAGGCTTTCCTACTTAACTTCTTTGATTACTGAGGACAAAAAGGTAGTAAGTTCAATTTAAAATCAAAATAAAATTCAAGACAAAACCTTTGTGGGGAATTTGACTCCACTCTGCTGGACCCACTTGACCTCCTTAGAGGTGATGGCTTTAAGCTGTTGATCTGTTGAGTGCCTATCACTAAGGCACAGGTGTGCCATGCTGGAGCCTATTCCGTCCTCTCCTTCCCCCAACTCAGGTCCTTAGGCCTGAGCCATCGCAGTGGCTCTCTTCCTCTTTTCACTAGTATGTTCTGAAGACATCAGACCAGCAGTGACACTTATGCTGATGTGACCCTCTAGAAGCCTGTGTCATTGCTTCTTCAGATGAATGGCTCTTCCCTGTGTCTAGAATCTTGTCATTTTAGCCTTTAGTGGGACGGAGTTGTCTCCATTTGTTCATATTTGGAAATGGTTTGTTTTTCCACCAGGGCAGATCATTTCCCCTGTAGGTGGAGGGTATCTTAACCATTTCAGAGCTGAAATTCAGTGACTTTCATCTTGTGGGGTCTTTAAGACATATTCTTCCCTTCAGTGCAACTGAAGAGTTTAATATTTTTCTGTACATAGTGGACTGACTATGCATTCTCAATTCATTTTACTAGACAGTTGGGTTCTAAGAGAATCCTGTAGGATGATATGATAAATTTCTTTACCTTTTCCTATCCTTACAGAGATGTGAGATAGTAAATATCCTGGATGCTCTGTTTCCATTTTTTGAGACAAGTTGGTTTTCACTCTAGCCCAGGCTGGCCTTTTAAAACTTTATATTTGGGGAAGATCTCATCTATCCTTCATGCTATTTAATTTCTCTTTAAGAATATAATACATTTTCTAGTTTCCTGGATTCAGTGTTATGCTTATTGGTCAAGATTTTGAACCAGCTGGGTGGTGGTGGCACACGCCTTTAATCCCAACTCAGGAGGCAGAGGCAGGTGGGTTTCTGTGAGTTCGAGACTACAGGAGCTAGTTCCAGGATAGGCTCCAAAGCTACAGAGAAACCCTGTCTCAAGAGAAAAAAAAAAGATTTTGAACCAATTTGGACACTTTCCCCCACCCAGTTTAAACTGCTGCTTAATTCCTGTATGTCCAAACTGCTCATCCTGAGTTCCTTCATTGCAGTCTGAAACACTGCTAAGTGTCTAGACTTGCTAGATACTGCAAGGTAGGGTTAGGGCCATAATTTTGGGTCTTTTGTTTGGGGATAGTTCACATTTGGATACTATTTCTCATAGTAATACATTGTTTTTCTATTAAAAGCATCGGCAAGTTTTGCTTGAAATATTTTCCAAAAATTACCGAGTACGCCGGAACATGATCCAGTCTCGGCTGACTCAGGAATGTGGAGAAGAGCTAAGCAAACAGGATGTAGATAAAGTGCTAAAGGTATGTCCATTATGCACAGGACCCCACCCAGAGCATGCACCTAGGTTGTGGTTCTGACCTGTCTTTTTAAGGATGCTCATGTGTATGGAAAGGACTTGGGTCTGGTACCTTTATTCTTGCTCCATAAATGCATAGGAGTAAATCACCAGTATGCTGGGCACTGTCTGGTAATGACTAGTATTGGTATATTGGCAAGAGAGTGAACCTTTTCACACAGTAGAGTTTGGGTGGAGTGTTTGTGGGAGGTGTGCATCATCTTCACCTAATAAAAGACAGGCTTAAACTAGATCCTGCCTCTAGTGAATCTTGTGCCACTTAAACAACTTTCAGTACAATTCATTTTTTAATTTAAAAAGGAGTACTATTTGCTTAATGTGAAAATACTTTAGATGCTTTTCTGAACTGTGGTACATTTGTAGAATTGAGCACAGAAAGCCACCGACACATTCCCTGTTATCTTAGTCATGTAGGTGATAGGCCTTATTAATCCCTTTGTCTTGGTCAACTTGAAAAATATTTGTTTTCTGTTTATGCAACACATCTATTTTATAATACCTCTTAAATGGCTGGGCCGTGGTGGCGCACGCCTTTAATCCCAGCACTTGGGAGGCAGAAGCAGGCAGATCTCTGTGAGTTCGAGGCCAGCCTGGTCTACAAGAGTTAGTTCCAGGACAGGCTCCAAAGCCACAGCAAACCCTGTCTCGAAAAAACCAATAATAATAATACCTCTTAAACTGTTCTTGAGGGATGGTGGCTCAACCCTTTAGAGACCAACAGCTGTTCAGCAGCATACTCAAGTTTCTGATGGACTATTTGTATTTTCTTGTAAACCAAATTGTGATAGTAATAGTTATCTTTCCTGTTTTCTTAATTTCTAGGACTGTTGTGTAAGCTATGGTGGCATGTGGTACCTTAAGGGGACAGTACAATCTTGACAATAGTAGCAAACCACTAATTCAGCGAATCTAAGGCCAGGGAAGGATGGCAGAGCCAGGAGTCTCGACTTGCCTCAAGATAGAGCAAGAGGATCTGCGGCACTGCCTGGCCCAGAGGACAGAGGGGCTGATACTCGGCCAGTGACAGGGTCAGCGTAAGTGAGATCGCTCCCAGCAGAGACCAGCCGGGCCTTCTTTGCAGTACAATTTGAAATTCCTGATGTATTTTGCTTATTTGGTTTCATTCTCATAATAAAGAGAGTGTACACTGACATGGGCAGGATTATGAAAATCATGGTTTAATATTTTCCTTTTTTAAAAGAATGCCAACAAAGTTATGTTTACATGATGAAGAGAATCTTACGGTTTTTAATATTTAAAATGCCTACAAGCCAATAACTAGTCTTAGAGTCTCTCTCTGCTAAGACTTCTGCCAATTTTACTAAACCAAATTGAATTCTTTTACTGTTGGGTTTCTGAGGCCACTTTACCTTTTATAACAGCCTACTTTCTACAGTGGTCTCAACTGTTTACACAAACCATAACAAAACATTAGATCAACTCCATCTTCTCCTAATGTTCACATAAAGGTGCAAACTGAACCAGGTAAGTGTGGAACAGTGTGAAAGCGAGGTTATCACTGTTTGATGAATTGATGTAAAAAAAATTATATTTTGTGTATTTTTAAAATAAATACTAACACTAAACTGGCATCATGGTGCTACTGTCCTCAAATAGTTGCAGGAAGAAAATGTCATCTGTGCTCTCAAAACATTAAGTACTAAAGAGAGAAGGAAGTCCATGACGCCATCACACCAGCTCATGAATCCACTTGTTGCTCACCTTGACGTTGTGAGACTGGTCTTATAGAGTACCTGCAGGTCCTCGAAGACTGGTCTTCCGCTCATACTGCTCAGGCTACCAAGCTAATAGGTACAGCCACTGAGTGGTCTTAGCTGAAGACATGGAAGCAAAAGGAAAGAAGGATGGAAAGTGAACACAAGCTTTTTAAGGAGGGAAGGGAGCTAGGGGGGCAGACTCCTTCTATGGGATGTGAGCACTGCTTAAGTTTTAAGGTTTTAGTGGCGACTTTAAAGTAGTTTTAAATATATGTACTTCAGACCCAATTATTTAAAATCAAAATGTAATAAAAGTATTTTTTTTTTGTACTAAGTCTTCAGAATGTGGTACTTTACACCCACCCCCACCCCCTGGAGCTAGGACTTACGTTCTGAGTTGCAGCACGTAGCTTGTGAACATGGCAGGCACCATAGCCCCAGAAGATGGGGAAAGGTGATCTAGGCTAAGTGAGATGTGACCTGTGTTGTCTAGGTGACTTGTTGCTGTAGTCCATCTTCTGCAGCGTTCGTCCCTGATAGCTGAGGTTGAAATGATGCTCTGTGCTGTCCTCTCTTCAGGAAATGAAGTATTAAATACTTTAGTGTACTCAGTAAGGGATCAATCAGGGATGCACCCTGTCAGATCAACATTTGTTTAGAACACTGGTTAACGGGTGGCTCATGCTCTTGGTAATCATTAGCACACGTGAGGAGTTAACAGATCAGAAAAAGTTATCGGGAGGCAGAGATGGGCGGATTCTGTGAATTCGAGGCTAGCCTGGTTTACAGAACAGCTAGGGGCTACACAGAGAAACCCTGTGTTGAAAAACAACACAAAAGTTACCAGAACTGATGAGGAATATGTCCTTACCATTGTATACCAGGACCTTGGCCCTGTGGAAAGGGGAAGTCCTCATATGGGCTGGTACAGCGCTATGACAGATCCCCATTTAGAAAGAACTTATTCAGGGCTGGAGAGATGGCTCAGAGGGTAAGAGCTCTGGCTGCTCTTCCAGAGGTCCTGAGTTCAATTCCCAGCAACCACATGGTGGCTCACAACCATCTGTAATGAGACCTGGTGCCTTCCATGCCAGCAGTACATTGTATGCTTAATAAATAAATTAATCTTTAAAAAAAAAAAAGGAAAGAAAGAACTTATTCAGTCCCATCTCAGGAAGGCCATGCTTTAAATTATTAAAAAAGCTAAGTGAATTTGAGATAAGAAACATGGAATGCCAAAGAAAAGCAGCAATTGGGACATGAGGGAGATCTTAGCACCGATATGTAGCCAACATAAGACTTCATAAAGAGGAAACCAGCTTTATAACTCTTCCCCAAACCCAGTCTGTGTTGAGAGACAGTGTTGCAGGAAGAACTGGGAAATGAGCACCTCTGCTTTGACACCCCCACCCCGCCATTCCCCACACTGTAGGAGAGTACCCATGGCCTGACCCTTTGGGCCTACTCATTTTATGAGTTAACCCCAGAATTTGACTGATTCCTAAGGACTTAGGATTCAAGCCCACCTCAAGGTTATAGTGGACCAGGGTTTTAGACCACCTCCAGCATCACTTGGCCTCCATTGCCTGAGGCTTCAAACGTGTATCCAATGCATGCTCCTATTACCTTATTCATTCCTCTGCAGCTCCAGGCCTAAGCAGACCCAAGGTTTAGTTATATCCCAGTAAATCTAAGCACTAGATTGATCTCAGTTAATCCAGGCCAACCCTATGAGCATAGTATCTAGACTATCCCATATAACTCTATGGTCTATGCCTACTCCAGGGCACCTAGCCAGCTGGAGGTCCAATCAGTATACTTCAGCAGATCTTCAGTTTCCAGAGATAGCCTCCTAATCCTAGGTGTGCAGCTCATGCACCTGCTGACTTGGTACAAAATCAGTCTGCTGAGGACTCTGGCAATAAGCTTGCTTAAACAAATGGCTTAATTAAAACTTCTGGATAGGCTGATGGGTAAAGTATTTTGCCAGATATTCAATCTGATAAACCTGAAACAAGTTTCTACTTCAAACATACATTAACACACAGCTGCAAGGGTCAAGTACAATTATGGGAACATCATAAAACTAAGTACCAGAAACAGACCATAAAAATGTCAATTTAAACTCAGCAAAACAATAAAATACCAAGTTCCACCAAGTCAGGAAACTAAATAGCCAAAGTGGAAAAGTAAAAGAACCCAATCCCCTGTCCCTGTTGCAAAAAAAAGGGGGGGGGGGTTAGGTGTGTGGTCACACGCCTTTAATTCCAGCACTCAGGAGGCAGAGAGGTCAGCCTGATCTACAGAGTGAGTTCCAGGAAAGCTAGGGTTACACAGAGAACACCTGTCTTGGAAAACCAGGAAGTTTTGGGGGGGGGGGTGTCAATTCTGAAGGCAAAAGACACAGATAAAGGATGTAGAGGTGTCAACTGCAGAACCAACCAAACTGGAGAGAGCAAAGGAAAATGAATGAAGAAAGCTTATAGGGTTTGCAGAACAAACACCTACAGAGTTCCCAGTCCAAACAGGATTATATCAGGGACTATCAGGAACTCAGAATTCAGGGGTCATGGAGCCTGGAAAGATGGCACAGCGGTTAAGAGCACATACAGCTCCTGCCAAGGACCCGAGCTACGTTTCCAGTGCCCGTTTTAGATGCTGCTCATTTGCCAGTAACTCCAGATCCAAGGGGATTCGATGCCTCTGGCCTCCTCAGACACTTAAGTGTACACACACACAGGCAGGTAAAGGTACTTGTCACCCTTGATGGCCTGATACCATGTAGATTGAATGAAGGCCCAATCTTCAGAACCACAGGGTTGACAGAACCAACTCCTGCTAAAGTTTTCCTCTGACTTCCACCCTAGCACCTTGCTTCCTACTCCCAAATAAATGTATTTTTAAAAAAATTTTAAAGCTGGCTACAAAGGAAACTACAACATCAATTAATGAATAAAGCATAGATATTGTGCTTATATCCCATCTTTAAAATACTATTAGGGTTAAATGTCAGCACCCCAATCTCTTACCAAGTGGTGATTGAACATACAAGTTACTCTGATACTAGTAAACTACTAGCAGCATATCAAATTACCATAGTTAGGCACAAAGGCTGTAAAACAAGGACCATGATAGGAATGTAAGCTTTAAAATCATAAAATCAAAACTAGCTTGATGTAGCAACCTGGGAGGGAGGGGAGGACAGGAGCAAGGCAGAGAGAGATTGAAATTATTTATAGGGCACCTATTTAATCCAGTTTATGTTATATGAATAGGTAAAATGAGGAAAGTTGCCATCTCCAATCAAGATGTACAACTCAGCACACGAAGAAGATCTCAAGTGAGATTTGACTGTGGAATTTAAGAATGTTGAAGCAAATCAACAAATGTGATGTAACAGCAGAATGAAGGACAAAGCGACTGTCTCAATAGATACAGAAAAAGCAATGGACAAAATTAAGGCTCTTTTCATACTGAAAGCTCTTAACACATTAGGTGAAGTAGAGCTCCCATAAGCAGGGCTGTGTACAACAAAGGCTGCAACAAGTACTGCATGCAGTGGTGAGAACTGAAAGCTTCCCAAGTTCGAGGACAGTGACACCCATTCATCACTTTTATTCAGTAGTACTGGAAATCTTGGCCAGAGCAATTAGTCAAGAAAAATAAAAGCATCTGGAATGGAAAGAAGTCATATTGTCTTGTTTGCAGATGACATGGCTTTAGATACAGAGAACCCTGAAGAATGCAACAAAAGGAAGAAACCTGTATACTAGTTTATATTCTGTAAAGTTACAACGAAAACAGATTAGTACAGTGGAGTTTCTCCAAAAAACCCACATGACAGCATCATAGTAAACTTAGCTAAGGAAGTGAACAACACTGGTAAGAATTCAAGATAAATCAAAAGTGGAGGGAGACTGTATTCACAGGCTGAACACTGTTAAAATCTATACCATTCAGAGTAGTTTATGGGTTAAAAGCACCCCTACCAAAATTTCAGTGGCATTTTTCACAGGCACACAGAAGATAATCCTAAAACTCAGAAGACCCTAAGTAGCCAAAGCAAAGTTGAACAAAAATATCAAAACATGAGGCATGGTAGTACCTGGTTTTAAAGTCTATAATAAACAGCTTGGTGCTGGCATAAAAGCAGACACATCATTGAGAAGGTTTATATGTTCAATGAGTTGTAATGGGAAAAATGTGTAACCAGCTGTCACTGTAATAACCACCTGGAACAACTTGGAAAGTTATTTCAACATAGAGCTCTTGTAGATCTCAATTCATGATCTGTTGGCCCCATTGCTTTTGGCCAGAGATAACACAGCATATGGTAGAAGTGCCTGGTGTAACAAAATGACTTACTTCAGGACCAGAAGCATCCTCACCCTCACCACACATACCAAAATAAAAAGCATGGTGGGCAAGAGAAGGGATCCTCCTGTTCAAGGGTACATGCTTAATGACAGAAACCATCTCCACGCTTCCCACCATCCCTTCCCCCATAGCACCAGGCAGTGACTAAGCCTTTAGACTATGGATTTGGGATTCAGATCCAAACTACAGCAACATCTACCTGGAAAAGAATGAAATTGGACCTTCATCTAATGTATATGCACATATCAACTTAAGGGCCTGGAGAGGTGACTTAATCACTGTTAAGTGCTGGCTACTCTTCTAGAAGACCTGAATTTAATTCCCAGTTCATATGTCAACTCACAACCATCTGTAACCCAGTCCCAGAGGATCCAACACTCTGGCTTCCATGAGCACTGCATACACATGTGCATAGATGTTGACAGGGATTTCTCTCCTGCCTGGTCCTGCAGTGGTTCAGTCCCAAAGAAACACACGGAGGTCTACATTAATTATAAACTGGCTGGCCTATTAGCTCAGGCTTCTTGTTAACTCTTATAACTTACTTTAGCCCATAATTCTTGTCTCTGTTAGCCACATGGCTTGGTACCTTTTATCAGCAAGGCATTCTCATCTTGCTTCCTCTGTGTCTGGATGACAACTGCAGACAGCCTTTCCTTTTCCCAGAATTCTCCTATTCTGGTTGCCCTGTCTATACTTCCTGCCTGGCTACTGGCCAATCAGTATTTTATTAAAACAATACAAGTGATGTCTTTACAGAGTAGAAGACCATTGTCCCACAGCACATAGACATGCAGATAAAACACCCAGGTGCTTAAAATACTTAAAAACTCAAAATAGATTAAAGATCTAAACATAAGACCTGTATGGCCATAAAACACAAAACTGAAAACTCCTTGACCTTGGTCTTGATAATGAATTTTTTGGTCAAAACACAGGCAACAAAACATAAGTGGGCCTACTTATCAGACTACAGAGCTCCTTTATAGGAAGGAAAACAGAAAAAGGGAACCTGTGGACTGGGAGAAAATATGTGCAGGCCACACACCTGGCAAGGGATTACTGTCAAACATAAGGAACTCAACCAAGAAAGCCAAGCAACCAACCAAACAGGTACCTACCACAAAGAACCTGATTTTAACCAGGGCTACACAGGGAAACCCTGTCTTAAAAAACAAAAACAAAAGAACCTGATTGTAAAATGAGCAAATATCAACAGGTAGATGTAAGGTGTTGGACATCACTAAGATGCAAATCAACGATGGGAGATGTCTTTTCATCTGCTCACATGGTAATTATCAAAAAGAAATGCTGAAGGTGTGCTGAAATTATATCCTCATACACGATTAGTGGGAATAGAGACTGGTGATGCTACCATGGAAAACTACGGTTGTTAAATAAAGATGGATTTACTGTAGGATCCAGCAATCCTCTTCTGGGCATATATCAAAGGAAAAAAACCACCTATGAAAGGTACTTGCACTTCTTTATTCATTAAAGCACTATTCATAACATCCAAGATATGGAAACAGTCAAAACATTTATCAACATGGATAGATTGTAGTATATAAACATACATCCACATTGGGAATAGTATTTAGCATGAGAAAAAAGGTTGGCATACACAGAAATATGTGATCTTGTAGATGCAATAGCAAAATAAAGTGCAGAGAAATAATAAAAATGGTTATCAGGAGTGAGAGAAATATGTAAATGTAGATCAGAGCACAAAACGGCAGTTATGTAGGGTGAGGTAACCTGTTGTAGAATGTTATTTTAAGGTGTGTTACTTTTGTCTCTGCTCTGGAACATATGTTTAATGATACAAATGTACATATGTGTTCATTACATTTTTCAATAATTGAAGGCTAAAAACCATCTCCTTGAGGCTTTGACACTTATAGCTTCATTAAGATATGGTATTTACAATACAGTATTTTTTAAAAATATTTATTTATTTATTATGTATACAACATTCTGTCTGTGTGTATCAATGAAGGCCAGAAGGGGGCACCAGACCTCATTACAGATGGTTGTGAGCCACCATGTGGTTGCTGGGAATTGAACTCAGGACCTTTGGAAGAGCAGGCAATGCTCTTAACCGCTGAGCCATCTCTCCAGCCCCCAGTATTGTTTTTAAATGTGGGTGGCAAACATTCCTGTGCTAGTGTATGCCTGTCTGGGAAGAATATGTAGGAAACTGGTTGGCTGGTTTGGGCACAGAAGCAGGTTGGTAGGAAAGAAAGCTGGAGGTAGCAGTACAAACATACCTGTACTCCCAGCACTTGAAAGGCTAAAGCAGGAAGATCACCAATTTGAGGTCAAACCCCCACCTCAAAAAAAAAAAAAATCCAAAAATAAAAAACCCTGGAGGCTGGTGTGGGTACTCAGATCCTAACACTTGACAGGTAGAAGGGTGCAAGCTCAAGGCCAGTCTGGTCTATAGTGAGTTTTAGGTTAGCCACAGCTATATAGTAAAATCCCATCTCAAACCAAGACAAAAATTGAAACTAAAGTTTTTGCTTTTTACATTTTGTTTGTGAGCGTATATGTAGGGACACGTAAATGCCACCAGTGTGGAGATCAGAGGACAATTTATGGCACTTGGTTCTCTTCCACCATGTAGATTCTGGAGATTGGAGATTGAACTCAGGTCTTTTTGTTTTTGTTTTTTGTTTTTTTGAGACAGGGTCTCTGTAGCTTTGGAGTCTATCCTGGAACTAGCTCTTGTAGACCAGGCTGGCTTTGAACTCAGAGATCCGCCTGTACTGTCTGTGCCTCCCAAGTGCTGGGACTAAAGGCGTCTGCCACCACTGCCCGGGTGAACTCAGATCATTTATCCATCCTACTGGTACAAAACTTTAAGAGCTAATTCAAAGGTGGCCGGGCGGTAGTGGTGCACGCCTTTAATCCCAGCACTCGGGAGGCAGAGGCAGGCGGATCTCTTTGAGTTTGAGGCCAGCCTGGTCTACAAGAGCTAGTTCCAGGACAGCCTCTAAAGCTACAGAGAAACCCTGTCTCAAAAAACCAAAAAAAAAAAAAAAAAAAAAAAAAAAAGCTAATTCAAAGGTACATCTAATTTAGAATCAATACTCATCATATCTGACTAATGTTAGTGTGTGTGTGTTGATGTATTTATGGGCCAGAGGTTGACATCAAATGTCTTCCTCTATCATCACTCTTTTAAGAAAAATTCTGTATTTGTACAGGCAAGCACATGTATGCAGGTATGTTCATGTGCTCAAGGTTAGAAGCATCACAATCACCTGGTTGGAGAGCTGGAGTTCCAGGCAGTGGTGAGCTGCCTGATGTGGGTGCTGGGAACTTACCGAGGTCCTCTGCAATAGCAGTGTTTGTTTGTTTTTTTTTTTTTGTTTTTTGAGACCGGGTTTCTCTGTGTAGCTTTGGAGCCTGTTCTGGAACTTGCTCTGTAGACCAGGCTGGGCTCGAACTGATAGAGAGCTGCCTGCCTCTGCCTCCCGAGTGCTGGGATTAAAAGCATGCGCCACCACCTCTGGGTAAGCAGTGTACTCTTAACCCATGAACCACTGAGACATTGCTCTAGCCCTTGCTCTCATTTTGTGACACCGTTTCTTACTTAACTTGGAGTTTACTGATTGGCTAGGACCAGTGAGTCCTGGGGATCTGCTGGTGTCTGCCTCCATAGTGGTAGGTATTGCATGTGCATACCGCCATGCTCATATCTTTTACATGGGTGCTGTGGTGTGCAGTCAAGTCTTAGAGCTTGCACAAGTGCTTTACTCAACTGAGCCTTTGCTCTAGCCCAATAGTCACACATTAAAGTTTTTAACCATGATCAGATGTTTTAACAACCAACTAGTTAAGTGCTATGAATTCAGAACTATGCCAGAACTTATGAAATAGTGAAAAATGCTTTCAATCATAATATTTAACACCATGTACAGAATTTGTGTTAAGTTATACAATCCCAAGGATTTCTTGCTTAAAAGAAAATGAGTGGAAATCATTGTCAAATTCCCTAGAGTTATCTACTGGGAAAAGACCAGTTGGCTTCAACTGTAAAATGGCATTAAGCTTAAAACAACAGGCAGTAGATCTATTTGTTCACATTCATAGATAGCTTTATTCAGCTTTTAGAAAAATATATACAACAATCAGAACCATGGTTCTCTTAAATATTTTTAAATTAAAAGTATACAAGTGAGAGAAAGAGTTTCCACAGTCAGAATATCAATACTGTGTAATGAAGTAGACAGGAACTTCTGCAAGTCTAGGAATTAAGAACTGAGTAAGAGTAGCTTGTGGCTGCCAAGTGGTCAGCGCTGATCACATCTAAGAGATTTCTCCTTTAGTTTCTATTTGAAAACAAAATACTACATGCCTGACTCTGAGTAAAACAGCTGAATGCTGGGCATATACCAACAGGCATTCATCAAACCAAAACTTGCCACTTCAATTAGTATTCATTTAAATTTGTAAATATTAGGATTACCTGTCAGTCATCGTTCAACTGGTAGCAGATACAACAAAACTTAGGGGTTTAAGAAGCTTGTTAATGTCATCTATTTCAGATTAATTCCTGCTTTCTCAACATTCTTTGGAATGTTTGTGGAAAGCATTTTTATTTAAACAGACCTTGGAGTTCCAAGTAGTTTGAAAGCTGAGTATGGAAGCTATAGGAATAGCCTTGGTTTTGTTCCAATTCCATCCTTTGCCCCACACTGTAGGTACTTTTAGCCTGCCCCATTTACAGGGATCCTCCTCCACTGGTTCCAGGGCTTTTCCTGGAAATCAGATAATCAGTGCACCAACCAGAGGCTGGTTTATCATGAAATAAACACTGTCAGCCACCTCGCTTCCTTCTTTTGCCAATTAAGCAAAGCAATGAGGCAGATACCTTTAGCAACATCAAGCTTTTGAAATTGCTCTTATGTGTCTGAATGGGAGATGTGGAAGAAAACAAGCAGATTAGAACTGGAGGTCTCATTAAGAGTAAGAGGAGAGAGATGGGTATTTTGTTCTTTGTTCATCTATTTCCTGCTTTGTTTTCTTGATGCAACTAAATATCTCCTTAAATAGTGCTTTGTATTCTGGAGGTGTAGTGGTGGGGGAACTGGTGGGCTCTGGGGTGACAGGGGTGGGTTCCCAGCCACTGGCTCCAGCCTCACACTGGGTTACCAGTCCTGTCAGGTCCCTGGCCAGCAGCCTAGAGGTCTGGACGGCCTTGTGTGACAGTGAGTCCTGCTCCTGCTGGCACTTCTTCAGTAGCTCTTCATATTTCACTTTCAGGGCACTGTACTGAGTGTCCACTTCATGCAGAAGGGAGATGCCCCTCTGCTTCACAGCCTTAGCTCTCCTGATGCAAGTCTCCTCA
Source organism: Ondatra zibethicus (assembly GCA_004026605.1). Taxonomy (NCBI): domain Eukaryota; kingdom Metazoa; phylum Chordata; class Mammalia; order Rodentia; family Cricetidae; genus Ondatra; species Ondatra zibethicus. The sequence goes on from PVIU01012282.1 coordinate 42,818, forward strand.
TGGCCCTTCACGATGTCACCCCCTGCCATGCTGCTGAGCACCGTCTCACTGCTGCTGCGCTTGAGCGGTTTCCTTTGTGCTTCTGGAGCGGCTAGGAACATCTCTTCCAGCAGGCTCTGGCTGGGTTCCTTGAAAGTAACAAACAGAGAGTCGGATACCAGCTTCTCAACCCCGTTCACAAAAGGATGCTCTGCCTGCAGCATCTGCCGCATCTCGGCCACCTCGGCCTCCAACTGCAGTGCCCGGGCTCGGAAGGCATCGGTGGCGCCCAGCTGCTGCTCCAGCTCACTGTTCTCTTTCAGCACCACCTTATACTCCGCCTCCACACTCACTCGCTTCTTCCTCTCCTGGCTCAGCTGGGCCTGCAACATCGTCACTGTCTTTTTCAGGTGCTCATTTTCTTCTTCATCGGGGCTTTGTTGGTTTTCCAAGGAAGTGATCTTCTCAGCAAACACGTGATCATATACAAAGTGTCTATGAGGAAACATGGAAATATTTAAAGGTCAACTTATGGTGCAAAGGAGGCTACTGGGGTTTTTCAACTAAATTTTTGTTTGTTTTGTTTTTTTCGAGACAGGGTTTCTCTATGTAACAGTCCTAGCTGTCCTGGAACCAGCTCTTGTAGACCAGACTAGCCTCTAACTCACAGAGATTCGTCTGCTTCTGCCTCCTGAGTGCTGGGATTAAAAGAGCGCACCACTACTGCCCAGCTCAACCACATCTTTTAAAGGAGCGGTGACACCAATTTTTAGCCCATTCAATATTATAAGCAGTGGCTAAAATGAAGCTATATGAGGCTGGAAAATTCTTGAAAGCAAATACAGTTTTTGCGACCGATTTTTCCTCCCAATAGTAAAAGTAGTGTAGAAAACTCACTGGCAGATCAGCAGAATGACAGTGGCTTACTAGGAAATATAATGGACCAGAGAGTCTCATCTCTAGCTGCAGATCACAACCAGTTGGGTGGTGTTAAAAACCTGGAGCTCACACCACTGAACCTCATTGGTCTGCTACCTGAACCTACAGGGTTTTAAATGTTCTCCATAATGTCAGACCAAGGTTATGGAACATGATGTTTGGACTTTTAACTTAGGATACACATCAGAACCACCGGGACAGCTTTAGGTTCATACCAAGAAATTCTGACATGACAGAGACTTAGTATCTGTCTTTGGAAAACATTCACAGTGCCAGGTGCACACACGTAATCTCAGCCCTTGGAAAGTGGAGGCAGGGGGATCAGGAGTTTGAGGCCAGGTGGGCTGTATGAGACCTTATTTCAAACCCCTCGAATCTCCATAGGTAACGTGACAAAAGTAAAGGACAAGAAACATTAACCGCCTCTCCTACTCAGGCTCAGACAGCTTGTGTATTTATTAACCGCCTCTCCTACTCAGGCTCAGACAGCTTGTGCATTTATTAACCGCCTTTCCTACTCAGGCTCAGACAGCTTGTGTATTTATTTCTTGGCTGTGGAGCATCTGACTTTATGAAAGGTCATGAAGACACAGGTCATGTCTACTTTGGTCATCATTCCTGATGACTGGCACATCAACTGCAGCATAACAGGTGTTTAGTAAGCATTTATTAAAGATTCAAACTCATAACTACAAATTATAAAGGCATTTCTTTAGGTGAAAATACTTTTTTGCCTCAATTTTTGTTCTATCAAAAAAAAAATTTTTTTTTGGTGACAGGTCTCTGTAGTCCTGGCTGTCCCAGAACTCGCTATGTTCTGGCCTGGAATTCGCAGAGCATGCACCCTGCTTCTTGAGTGCTGGGAGTAGAGACATGTATCATCACACCCAGCTTCCAAAACTTCCATTTTTTTCTTTCATTCAAATGTGAAATATATCCCCCAAATCTGTACTGTAGCAGAAATATTACTAATTTTAAACTAATATTTAACAAATTAAAATGAAAAGAATGACTGATACCCATAAGCTCTCACTGCTATGTTTAAGTTCAGTGGTTTTGGGTTTAACAGGCAAAGGGCACATCCTGAAATGGAGCTTTTCATCTCCTGTAATCCAGAATGTGTCACGCCATGGGATGTCCCTAGCTTGCAAACCCACAGAAAGGTAGGCGCTTACTGGCGGAGGTCATACAGCTCTTTCAGATAGGAGAAGCTGGGTGCTGGTTTCTCCTGGTCACATGTCTTCTGCCTCCCTCTTTCTTGGCTGGAAGATTTCAGCTCCTTCACTTGGTTCTGGAGGTGATCAATGTTGTTTTGTAGGCATTCAATTGTTTCCGTCAGGCTGTAAGTAAGACACAAGCTGGTTGCTGCTTGTCACATTAAATTAAGATCAAAACCAAAGAAAGAGGATTAGGTGTGAGCCACTCAAACTTGGCTTTCTTAATTGGAAAAGACTTACAGTTAATCCTCAGTCCCCTAAAATAATGAACCCTTATCTTATACGGCTTAATCCCTCTACAGACACATTCTTCTTCAAATTATACTAAATAACTCCTTTGTAGATTTCCCTCAGTAACAGATTTTACCTTAGGATTTTCTGTTGCGAGGCTTTGCTCTCAGCCACAAGCTTCTGGTTGGTTTCTTCCAGTTCTCTTGCTGTGACATCTAACTGCTCGTAAACTTTTGCATGCTGCTCATTCATTTGCCGCAGAAGCTCCACCTGCTTGGTCAGGTACTATGAAAGAAGAGTGGCAGCAGGTAACACAAACAGATAAGATAGCCTGCATGCTTCAACAAGGATTGTCGGGCTCGCCAACACCATTTAATGCCAGGTGAGGGCTTAGGGCTTCCACTTACGGGCTCAGCACTCCTGACCTGCCTCCTAGTCCTGGGATTACATGTGTGTACCTGTGGCTGGCTTTCAACAGTCTTCTTTCGAATAAACAGAGTTCAGTGGTATTCAGTGGTATGACATGTTCCTTTTTGGATGCTTACATAACATATACACAATACAAACAACCCCTCTTTGACTTCAACTTTCTCATATGAATCTCTCGGGGTCAAAAATGTTCTGAAAATTCTCTGAATTAACACCACCATCACCATTCCCAAACAAGCCATAGTACTTATAACTTATGCTTTATTAACACTCCTGTGAAGTTCAGGCAGGACTCTGTAATTAAGCATTGAAACTTTCAGGCCAGGCAGTGGTGGCGCACGCCTTTAATCCCAGCACTCGGGAGGCAGAAGCAAGAGGATCTCTGTCAGTTTGAGACCAGCCTGGTCTACAAGAGCTAGTTCCAGGACAGGCTCCAAAGCCACAGAGAAACCCTGTTTCGAAAAACCAAAAAAAAAAAGGAAACTTTCACATCAAAAAGTATAAAGATTACAAACAGCCTCAGATCAGTTCAAGATTTGCTAGCACTTAAATTGCTGTAAACTTAAGAGATTAAGACCTCAGAACTTCTGGGGTTTGGCAGTGAGTGGTAAGTAACTGCTAGAATTGACATGATTAAATGAGCTAAGTTAGCACAAAGCAAGGTATCTATGAAAGACCATTTATTCTCCACTGTCTACATCTCCACAAGTTTCTCTTGGTCCCTTGGAAAACAACCACTCAACTTCTTACAGGAAGCCTTTTCAGACCTATAGGAGAAAGCTCTCGGTTCTGTCCCTGGCTAGTAACGACACAGTGGTTTCCTGTCATCCGCAGGAATGTGTTTCATTTCCTAGGAATACCCGAGTGAGTAAAGGGCTTAGGGTCAAAAGAGTATATGTGTCATGGTGGCAAGATGGCTCAGTGGTAAAGGCACTTGCTACCAAGTCTGATGATCAGATTTCAATGCCCAGAACTCATATGGTAGAAGACGAGTGCTGACTCTGACCTCCGCTGCATGTGGTGGCACATTTGCACACAAACATGTGCACGAGTGTACTTAGTAGAGAAATGCAGAGCTTGAACATGGAAAATCTTGGAAGTTCCCCTCTCTTGGCCCAGTGGTGTGGAAGCTGAAGAAGCCCTGAATGACTGTGCAAGGAGCAGATTAAGTCCCAAGTGAATGTATGTGGTTGACATGGGCACAGCCATGTCAAGGATTCCTGATGCCTCAGACCCACAGAAATGGCTAAGACTTCCTCATATTCAGTCTTAAGTATGAGTATATATGAACTGATCAGTAAATATGGAAACTACCAAACACCACAACTTTCTCCTGATGGCTACACCTGAAACTGCTCCCCTGCAGAAACCTACCACGATTAGCTAAACCTGTCTCCTTGTTCATCTATAGACCACAAACTTACCTTATCAGCTGTATACAAAAACCTGTCTCCTCTATCCAGGTGTACAAAATAAACACTTAAGTTCCCAGCCGCTGCTACATTTGGTGCCTCCATCAGAGCGCACGGCCCACCTCATCCCAGCTTTTCGGACACGTGTAGGTCCCTTTCTTCATTGCCCTGTCACCTCAGTCAGGTTTACAGCATCAAGGCATGCACGATACAGCTCAGTGGCTTTTTCCCTGGGGTTCAGCATGTACCAAGACAAACTCTGACATGTGCATGTACAGGCATGTTTTGAGGCTAGGCAAGTGTCCTACCTGTAAGCTGTAACTCTAGTACCAAGCTAGGTTAATGGCTACTGTTCCCCTTCACATCACACAGCTGCTGTCACTCACTAGAATCAGTCTGACACATTTTTACCGCAGCATTACATTCCCATACATTCTTACAACCATTAATCCCTCAGCATTACAAGCTAGTCATCTTAACTTTGTATTACTTCATGACTTCTCCTCTCAAATTCTGACTTTTTACAGATAACTAAATTCTACCCAACAGGTTTTTAAACTATTATAATTTTAAACATATAAATAATAAAAGTTTATTAAGTAAACTCCCATATGCCCATCATCCAGTTTCAACCATTGTAATACAGAGAAAAACTTTTCACCTTTACTGCCGTCACCATTGGTCATCGCAGGACAGATTCATTCACAGCATTGTCACCCAGTGCCCTGAGTGTTTATTTTAGTCACAGTGACGAAAGGGAGACCTCACACTCTTAGTGTCTACTAGGCTTCACCATTTCCCCAGTCACCTCAGTGTTCCCGTCAGCTTCACGTGTGAGCTATGGAGTCTCTGGATTTTTTAATTTTTATTTATTTATTTTTGTTTTTTCGAGACCAGGTTTTATGGAGCCAGTCCTGGAACTAGCTCTGTAGACCAGGCTGCCCTTGAACTCACAGAGATCCGCCTGCCTCTGCTTCCCAAGTGCTGGGATTAAAGGCGGGCGCCACCACTGCCCAGCTAGATTCTCTGTTTTAAATTCAATAGATAGCTCTAGCATAAACTTTTGAAGACATTTACATATGCAAGCATTGCCCCTCTTTAGGCCTTCACCTCTTTCCTGGAGGAACTTTTTTTTGTATCTCTTTTATTTTGTATGGGGCCAGAGAGATTGTTCAGCAGTTATGAGTACTGGCTGCTCTTCCAAATGACCTGGTGTTCAATTTCTAGTACCCATATGTCTGCGATGCCCTCTTCTGGCATCTTTGGGCACTGCACACATGTGGTGCACAGACACACCCATACACATAAAAGGGAAGTTTTTTAAAAAACTTATTTTTATTATGTTTAGTTGTGTGTGTGTGTGTGCGTGTGTGCACGTGCGCACAAACATATACCATATCACATAGATGCAGGAGTTTGTGGAGGCCAGAGGTGTCAGAATCCTCCTAGAGCCAGAGTTATAGTCATATGTGGGAGCTGGGAGCCAAACTCCAGCCCTCTGCCAGGGCATTATATGCTGTTAAACTCTCAACAGCTGAGCCCTCTCCGTGCTACTTCTGGCTGGTTCTGTCTAACCCAGCAGCTCTTCACCTGGGGTTCACAGACAGTGTTTAGAAAGGGTCTGTGAACACTGATTGGCAATCAGCTATTTGAAAAATTCTAACTGAAAACTGGAAGGCATTTCCTTTAATTATGAATGATAAGTCACAAACCACAGCAGTACCAGAGGCATTTGCCACCAATAGAAATCACAAGTATTTCATATCATACTGTAGGGTTTACAGAAATGTTGACATTTTACTTAGATATGTCACTATTTGAAATTATGATAGTTCCCAGAATGCCTATATATGCTGTATTAGTATATCATGAATTTGTTTCTACAATATTTTCTGGCTATCTAAATATGATATTTCATTTATAATTCAGTGTTTAGTTGAGATGGTGAGGTCTGGCTATGTAGGCTGGCCTTAAACTGACAATCCTCCTGCCTCAGCCCCTAAATGCTGAGAGTCTGAGACTGAACCACATTTGGTGCTATAGTGCATTTGAAAAGGCACCACAGACTTTGACAGACAGCTAGCAGGATCTGTGGCATAAATGTGGGCCAAGCACTTTAGTTATCCTTAGGCCTCATTTTCTTTTTTTTTAATATTTATTTATTATATATACAATATTCTGTCTGCATGTATGCCTGCAGGCCAGAAGAGGGCACCAGACCTCATTACAGATGGTTGTGAGCCACCATGTGGTTGCTGGGAATTGGACTCAGGACCTTTGGAAGTGCAGGCAATGCTCTTAACCACTGAGCCATCTCTCCAGCCCTTAGGCCTCATTTTCAACATCAGCTCTTTGCAAGCTGTTTCAGAACACCTGCTCCAGGGGCTGAAGCTGTTGAGCAGTTAGCACTTGCCACTCTTGCACAGGACCCAGCTTTAGTTCCCAGCACCCACGTGGTGGCTCACAACTGTCTAGGCCCTCTGACACCCTCTCCTGACCTCTGCAGGCACCAGGCACCACATGGAGCACAGACACTCATGCAGGCAAAGCATCCATTCACATGAAATGCTTTGCCAGAGTTCTTGCTCTGACCCTCATTCCTCTCAAGACAATTCAACAATCAACTCAACTGCTTGACTCTTACTGTCCCTCTCTTTCTGGGATATTGTTTTCTATATAGCCCATTTCTTACATATTTAGTAGGAATTACAATTCATTGGCTAAATATTCATTTCTAGACCTCTGTTCACAACAGCTGTGTTCAGTACACATGTCAATTAGAAAGGTCTAATTTGAAAGCTTCTGTGATGGGCTTGGCTCTAGACCTGGGAAAAGCCTATTAACCACTAATTCCCATTTAGACTGTCTATTCTCATGACCCCAACATCACACTCAGAAACCTGAAGGGAAATATTTATAATATATACCACATATTGCACAGAGCCCAAGTTAAGCCTTTTTTTAAAAAAATTGTCAACTTAGGCTTGTGACCAACATACAAGAAATAAATCAACATGCAAATAAGTACTACAAAAAGTGCCTCTTGTTCGCTATATAAAAATCTGTAATTCAAAACACAAAGAAGCCATTGAAGAACTTGTGATATCTTAGCTTTAGACGGTTTGGCTTTGAGAATAACCCAAGTACGCCAAGGAACTTGTTTTCATGTGGTAGGAGTTTAATTGTATTAAGCCACCAATAATCAGAAAAGCCATTTATTCTTCAAGACTCAGTCACAGACAACCAACAGGGGAGTCTCATCTGTTCAGCAACTGCAAAGAAAAACTACTGACTCCCTAAGTAGTGCTGTGTATGGCAGACACCAGACTATGTGCTGTTGGCCTAGATCTCTAAATTAGTTTTTTTTCTTCACGTCATACAGAAGGAAACAGGTTACCTTTCCCACCATTCATCTCAAAGTCCACACATACTTCTAATATTCTCATTTTCTCAATTCAGAATCTGGGACATTACTTCAGGTCTGACTGCCTTATTGGGGGGACATGAGAGTGGCAGCAAAGTAGACAAAAATGCCAACAAGAACATCAGGCTTGGGAAGACACTTCAGCTGGTAAAGTGCTCACTTTGCAAACATGAGGACTTGAGTTCAATCCCCAGAACTCATGTTTAAAGAAGCCAGGAGCCGGGCATAGCGGGACACACCTTTAATCCCAGCCCTGGGGAGACATAAGCAAGTAGATCTCTGTGAGAAACGGCCAGTCTGGTCTACACAGGGAGTTCCAGACCAGTCAGTACCACATAGAGAGACCCTGTCTCAAAACAACAACAAAGGAAATTTAGCTGCCCAGCAGTGTGAGGATTAACCTTTAATCAAGAACTACAGCCAAGTTCTTTAAATTTAATATAAAAATAATTTTTAATAATAGTGAAGAAATAATTCCTATGAAATGCTGAAAGTCCATTTCCCCTGATTATAGTAATATGTTTCTGCCATAGGACATATAGGGATGGAGAAGTAGGAATATGAAACTAAAAGTCACATATAATCACATTATTAAAAGCTTACCAAGTTGGTTTGTGTTTATTATGTGTAGTATATGTATGTGTGGCTGACATTAGGTGTCTCCCTTTCTATTGTGACAGGGTCTCTCTCTGAATCCCGAGTTCACCCACAGTTCTGGACAGGTTGTCAGGGAGCCACCTGTCTCTGCTCCCATTGTATTACAATGTATGCCATCATGACTGGTTTTCATGTGGGTGGGTTCGGGGGATACAAACTCAGGTTTTTGTTTTTGTATGGTAGCCACTTTACCAACATAGCCATTTCCCAGCCCTAGCCTGCCAAGTTTTTAAGATCTACTGTCCACTAAATAGACAGTTTTTTTTTCAGACTGTTGCCCTATAAATATTCTGAAATGAGTAGATAATGATGTAATAATTACAGAAATCCAAAACATATTCCTATGATCTCATCATCTCCTCAGAGCACCCTGTACCAATGTAGTGCCAACATTTGTCACCATTCCATGATGGAGCAGACAGATCTAAGAGATGATTTACATGGCCAAACTCTCTATTTGCAAATATAATCAAGGGCTTATGCCCAAAGTCTCTGAATACAAAGGCCAGTGCTCCCTCCATACCTTCAAAAGTATTAACCAGTTACCGACTGTGTGAAAGACCATGAATAAACATAGCAACAGTCTTAGCATTACTATGGAAATTGAGAAAGTAGAAAAAAGTCAACTAAAAAATAAGTATAAGATATAATATTAATAAATGTGGTAAAAGTACAAAATACTTTAAAATTCCCAGGGAATGGGGGCTGAAGAAATGGCTCAATGGACAAAGTGCTTCCTACACCACAAGCAGAAAAAAACATCCACACGCATTAAAAAAAAAAGAAAAAAACTTTAAAAATGTACTTATGTTTTGAGACAAAGTCTCTCTCAACTATGTAGCCCTGGCTGGCCTGGCACCCACTATGCCAACAACCCCAACCCCATGTTTTAATTACTTATCTAATGAGGAGCACTGTCATTAAACACTGTGCAAAGCTTAGCACTGAGGAGCTGTAATTCAACGGTAGAATGTGTATTCAGCATGTGCAAAGCACAGCATCAAATGGCACTGAAGAAAAAGAAATTTACAGTTTGTCCAAGTTATTCCATCATGTGAAGGTCAAACAGAGGCTTATCTAGGCTTTCGGGTGAGAGCTGGCTCCTGAGGTGGTGACTGGATGGGTTGATAATATTTTCACACCTTATCTAAGTGTTGGCTGCAGGGATATGTTTACTTCATAAAAATTCACAGGGGCTGAGGCAGGGGGACTGCAAGTCTGAAACCCACCCAGATTACAGAACAAACAAGTTCCCAAACAAACAAGGATTTAAATTCTTTGAGTGGCACAGGAGTTTGAATACACTATAAAATCAGATACTGCATCAAAACAAAACTTCTTACCTAACTCTAAATTTGGAATGGTGCTTGATAGTTGGAGGGAGGGAGGTGCCACCAAGGAACAGTACAGGGTGGCAGTGTGCGTGGCTCTCTTCATTACGTGGGTGTATGCATGGGTCTTTGTATGTGCAGTTCTGCACTGCACTGTTCCTGTCCATGCTTTTCTGTATACCTGACATATCATAACTCATTTTTGAAAGAAAAAAAAACTTAAAAACTAAGTACAGCTTCATTTTGCTTTTCATACTGACAAATACTAGATTGGTTTCTTTTTCTTTTCTTTGTTTTCTTTCTTTTTTCTGGTTTTTTTGAGACAGGGTTTCTCTGTGGAGCTTTGGAGCCTGTCCTGGAACTCGCTCTGTAGACCAGACTGACCTTGAACTCACAGAGATCCACCAGCCTCTGCCTCAGATTAAAGGCAAGCTCCACACCATGCCTGGCTAGAAAACTTTTTTTATTTTTAAATCAGAGCTGATTTACATATTAGGAAAACACAAAGAAAGTGTACATCGGCTTTGGTGGATCAATTTCTCAAAAACTACTTAGAAACTGAATCCTGTTATTTCAGCAGTATATGACTGGTTCAACAGTAAAGTGCCACACATCCAGGAGGATGTAACTCTCTCACTGAGTCAATTACCTCAATTTCCTGTAACTGCTCCTGATTGGTTGTGTACATCTGCTGAAGAGAATCCTCCAACTCTGTGTTCCGATCCAGTAGCGTCTTTCCAAGTTCAGCAGCAAGCTGGAGATCTACACAACAAATATCTTAGAATGCGGCAAGTATGAGCTCACGTCAACGTTTTACATAACCCAGCTCTTAAAATAAACAAAGCAAGTCCCAACACATGCAAGTCAGATCCTAATGGAATGCAGAATGGCCTAGAAAGAAATGTGAGTGCTATTTAAAATTCAGTTGAATTGGGGTCTGCTAGCAGATGAAGTACTCGCTCATGCACCCTAGTCAGACATGAAAGAAAGCAGTCTACTTATAGAGAAAGATGTGGGCATTAGTTCAGGAATGATTATTTAGTACTATAGCTCTACAATAGCATTTAGTAATAGACTTATTCAAATCCCAACACTAAGATGGATCCTTGAGCAAAGCACAGGCAGGTCTCTCAGCAGCCTCTAAAATTCCCATCAAGCTGCTGTGAACGCAACTGTCAAAGCAGTTTGTTGTTTGTCCCCCCCCCCCCCCCACTCAAGACAGGGTTTCTCTGTCTAGTCCAGGCTGCCCTGGAACTCACTAAGTAGACTAGGATGGCCTCGAACTCACAGAGACCCACCTGCCACTGACTCCCAAGTACTCGGGTTAAAGGCAGGCACCACCACTGTCCAGCCAGGTCTGAATTTTTTTAAAAAAAATTTTATGTGGATGTGTGTGTGTGTGCCTATGAGAGTTTGTGCAACAGTGAAGTTCAGAAGCAAGCACTGGATCCTCTGGAACTGAAGTTACAAGCAGCTGTGAGCTGCCTGGTATAGATGCTAAGAACCTAATCCAGGTCCTCCACAAAAGCAGTATATGTTCTTAATGGCTGACCCATCTCTCCAGCACCTCTAGCCTTAAGGCAACTTAATATTAATGCAAGAAATGGAGAATACACGAGTAGTAAGACACTTGCTTCACAAGTCTGTCTTTCACTCTCATTCCCCCTAACCGAATTTCCATCACATCTTTTAAGCAAAGCAGCAATATGGTTTAATTCACACATCCCTTAAACACAGAAGCACGAGCCAGGTGGTGATGGTGCATGCCTTTAATCCCAGCACTCAGGAGGCAGAGACAGGAGGATCTCTGTGAGTTTGAGGCCATCCTGATCTACAAGACCTAGTTCCAGGACAGCTAAGGCCATTACACAGAGAAACTCTGTCTCCAAGGAAAAAAACAAAAACCAAAACAAACAAACAAACAAAAAACATAAAGCCAGGTAATTCTTTCTTTTGAATCAGGGCTTTACTCTGTTGCTCTGGCTGTCCTGGGAAGTCATAGCAATTCTTCTGCCTCAGCTTCCCAAATGCTAGGATTACAAGTATGAGTCACCACATCTGGCTTCCTGCTTTAAAGCTTACTTGTTAACTATCTTCTTAGGCATATGTGCAAATAAAACAGGTTTTGTTTACATTATATTATAATCACAGGATTAAAAGCTTAGTAATAACATAAAACCAAACCAAACCAAAAAAAAAAAAAAATGCTGGCAATGTAAATACCAGGAGAGGTATTCTCAGGAGATACCTGTGCCCATCTTTTAAATAATTAAACTTTCTCCAGGAACCCTCCACAAGGGAAAAGTAAAGGCTATTTCACACAGTTCTGACAACTTATGAGCCCACCCTTCAGGACAGACCTGAGCCAAGACAATGGTAGGCAGGACCACATCGTGACCAGCATTGCTTAATTATATATACCTCTTGTGCTCTAGTTTCACCCACATCTCATGCTAACACTACTCCCTTAAATGGACATGGGGTGCAGTCATTAGCCCCTCAATTGTGCTCCTCTTCCCAGTGTAGCCACACTGAAGACATCTCTTGCTTTTCACTATTTCCTGTCTCCATCATCACTTGTGTGTTTAGGGTGTACTGGAGATAGGGGGCTGAGCTTAGCTTGCAGGTGTTGCCAGAGCACAAGTTTTTCCAACATTTACAGTGACACAAGTAACTGACTATGGCCCAGCCCTATGACAGTGGGAAATGTGATGAATCTGGGCAGGAGGGTACGAGGTCCAGTTCTGACTAACATTTTTGTTTTGTATTGTGTGTCTCTGTCTCTGTGTGGAGGTGTGTGAAAGGAGTGTGGCTGCCCACAGAAGCCAGAGTTGGAATTACAGGTGGTTTAAGATGCCTCATGTGGTGCTGGAAACTAACTTTGGCTCTCTGCAAGAGCAGTACCTCCTTTTAACTCCTGAGCCATCTTTCCAGTCCCCAAATAGTGATTTTAAAGGTCCCTACAGGGGCTGGAGAGATGGCTCAGTGGTTAAGAGCACTGACTGCTCTTCTAGAGGACCTGGGTTCAATTCCCAGCACCCACATGGCAGCTCACAACTGTCTGAAGATCCAGTTCCAGGGGATCTGACACCTTCACACCAATGCACATAAAATAAAGTTAAATAAACCATAAAAAAAAGCCTAAAAAAAAATAAAGGTCCCTACACCTAACTGTCTCATCTGGAGAAGTGACTATTCTGTTAATATCACAGTGTAACAATAAAATGCAATAATAGGAAGCTCTTTCCAAACTAAGTTGCAATACACAAAGCATGTCTAGCAGGTATTGGTTTAGATGCCTTTAGATATCTGTTGCTACAAAATATTACCTGGAACAGGTGAAGGTCTTGCTTTGTTGACTGTCCTAGGCTATTAGAGAAGCTAGACAGCACATAACACTAAATTTTCTATCGTGACAGCACCATCACTACCCAGATTCTGCTTCGACGATTGTATTCACAGACGCTCACATATATATTCAGTAGTATTGGATTATGTTTTAGGCACTGGGGATTATAAGGAATTCAGATTTTTAAAAATGGGGAGAAAGCAGCATGATAAAATATATAATATAATAGAGGAGGACAGAGAGAGCTGCGGAAACAAGCTCCACTGGGAGCAGAAGCCAGGAGCAAACCCAGCCCTGAAAGCCAACCCAGTCCTGGGACACTGATTGAGCCAACAACCTGACTCAGAGTCCGCGACCTCCACCGGAACTGGAGTGGGACTGAACCAGTTACCTAAGACAAAGAGAGAACAAGCTCCACAGGGGCAGAAGCCAGGAGCAAACCCGGTCCCGGGACACAAGCGGATCAGGATTGACCCAGCGACCAGATCCAGGGCCAGCGATCCACCGGAACAGGTACAAGGGAGTAACCGCTGAGCAAGTGAGCCAGAGCCAGAGACTGCTGAGGGTCCAGACGTGAATCTGGGACCTTCAAGGGAGTGGACGTGGGCCAACACCCCCGCGGGTCTGGGCGAGAATCTAGGATCCCCCAGGAACTAGGCCGGAGCCAGGACTTCCATCAGCCCGGGCGTGAGTGAGGCTGGGTCCTCCGAGGGAATAAGCAGGAACTAGAGATCTCGATGGGGCCAGGCGCGAATCTGGGATCTCAGAGAGAGTAGACCTGAGCCAGGTCCCCTGTGGATTCGGGCATTGGTTTGGGACATCAAAGGGAATAGGCAGGAACCTGGAACCCCTGTGGATCCCAGCACGAATCTGAGACCTCTGAGGAAGCAAGCAGGTCCCTTGCTGGTTCGGGCGCGTCTGAACCTAGAACCTCCCAGGCAGTAGACCAGAACCAGAAACCTTTCCAGGCCCAACTCCAACCCAGGGACTTCTGCAGGAGGGATCCCAGACTAGGATTTACAGACGCAGGTCAAAGCCGGTAACCTAACCCAAATTCCCCTGAGGCAAGGAACTCCACTTTAGGCAACAAATTCCACAGGAGTGGAATTGAACGAGACTCCTAGGACAGAGAGAGCCAAGGAAACAAGCTCCACCAGGAACAGAAGCCAGGAACAAACCCAGTCCGGGACACGAGAGGATCAGGATTGAACCACTGACCAGATCACCACCAGAACAGGTCTAACTCCAGGCCAGGGATTTCGGCAAGAGGAGATCCAGACCAAGATTTACAGAAACAGATCAAAGCCAGCAGCCTAGACCAAAGTAGGCTTGAGACAGCAACTCCAAGAGACCAGACCAAAACACAGGAGCACCAAGCTACCTCCAGGAACAGGAATAACCAACGGAGTAACTAGAACTGTGACACTGACTGTACCACGAGGAAAACCATCTTAGCTTTATATCTACAGGCACCTAGAGGATTATTCAACAGAATCTCAGACAGCACTAACCACACCTGTTAGAGGAAAAGATAAGTAGAAAAGGTAAGATCACAAGCTACACCACAAGGAGCAACACAATACCAGTGAAACCCAAAGACACTACAAAAGTAAGACCTGAACAACTAAATATGGATGACCCAGAAGAAAACAACCTAAAAAATAACCACAAGAGAATATCTGAAATTCTTAAAGATGAATTGAGAAATTACCTTAAAGAAATGGAAGAAAAAACAAACAAAAAATTGGAAGATATCAGCAAATCACTTAAAGCAAAACAAGAAAAAGAACTCAAACATATAACAGAAACTATTCAGGACTTGAAAACTGAGATAGAAAAAATAAAGAAAACACAAGCAGAAGGAATTATAGAAACAGAAATCATGAGGAAAAGAACAGGAACCACAAATGCAAGTACGAACAACAGAATACAAGAAATGGAAGAGAGAATCTCAAGTGCAGAAGATAAAATAAAGAAAACATTAAATCTAACAAAAGCTTAACCCAAAATATCAATGAAATATGGGACAACATAAAAAGGCCAAATCTTAGAATAATAGGTATAGAAGGAGAAGAAAGTCAACTCAAAGGCACGGAAAATTTATTTAACAAAATCATAGAAGAAAACTTTCCCTACCTAAAGAAAGATATGCCTATGAAGATACAAGAAGTTTACAGAACACCAAATAGACTGGATCCAAAAAAAAAGTCCTCTCGCCACATAATAATCAAAACACTAAACATGCAGAGTAAAGAAAGAATATTAAGAGCTGCAAAGGAAAAAGGCCAAGTAACATATAAAAGTAGACCTATCAGAATTACACCTGACTTCTCAGTGGAGACAATGAAAGCCAGAAGGACATGGTCAAGCATTATGCAGACATTGAGAGATCATGGATGCCAGCCCAGACTACTATACCCAGCAAAACTGTCAATCACCATAGAAGGACAAAACAAGATATTCCATGACAAATCTAGATTTCACCAATACCTAGCCACAAACCCAGCCCTACACAAAATATTAGAAGGAAAACCCCAATCCAAGGAAGATGGCTACACCAACAAAAACACACACAATTGATGATCTCATTACAGCAAATCGTGAAGAAGAAAAAAAAACCGCACAAAATAACATCACCAATGATGAAAACCAAATTAACAGGAGATAGCAACCACTGGTCATTAGTATCCCTTAATGTAAATGGACTCAACTCATCCATAAAAAGGCACAGGCTAACAGATTGGATACGAAAACAGAACCATCCCTCTTCTGCATACAAGAAACGCATCTCAACCTCAAAGACAGACATCGTCTCAGAGTAAAAGGTTGGGAAAAAATATACCAATCAAATGGACCTAAGAAACAAGCAGGTGTAGCTATCCTAATATCTAACAAAATAGACTTCAAGCTAAAATCAGTCAAAAGAGACAAAGAAGGACATTTCATATTAGTCACAGGGAAAATCCATCAAGAGGAAATTTCAATATTGCACATCTATGCTCCAAATACAAGGGCACCTACATATGTCAAAGAAACACTTTGAAAGCTTAAATCATATATTAAACCACACACACTGATATCAGGAGACTTCAACACTCCCCTCTCACCACTGGACAGGTCAATCAGACAAAAAATGAACAGAGAAATAAGAGAACTAACAGATGTTATGACTCAAATGGACTTAACAGACATCTATAGAATATTCCATCAAAACAGAAAAGAATATACTTTCTTCTCAGCACCTCATGGAACCTTCTCAAAAATTGACCACACACTCGGTAACAAAACAAACCTCAACAAATACAAAAAAAATTGGAATAATCCAATGTACCTTATCAGATCACCATGCTTTAAAACTAGAAGTCAACAGCAATACCAATTCCAGAAAACCCACAAACACATGGAAATTAAACAGTGCTCATCTGAATCATCAACGGGTCAAGGAAGAAATAAAAGGGGAAATTAAAGACTTCCTAAAATTCAATGAAAATGACCACACAACATACCCAAATTTATGGGACACAATGAAAGCAGTGTTAAGAGGCAAGTTCATAGCACTAAATGCCTACATAAAGAAACTGGAAAAATCCCACACTAGTGAATTAACAGAACAATTGAAAACTTTAGAACAAAAAGAAGCAAACTCACCTAAGAGAACTAGAGCAGGAAATAATCAAACTGAGAGCTGAAATCAACAAAATAGAAACAAAGAAAACAATACAAAGAATCAATGAGACAAAGAGTTGGTTCTTCGAGAAAATCAACAAAATAGACAAACCTTTATCCAAACTAACCAAAAGGCAGAGAGAGAATATCCAAATTAACAAAATCAGAAATGAAAAGGGGGACATAACAAAGACATGAAGGAAATACAGAGGATCATCAGGTCATATTTTGAAAACCTGTACTCCATAAAGTTGGAAAACGTAAAGGAAATGGACAACTTTCTGGATAAATATCAAAAGTCTCCCAACCAAAAAAAGCCCAGGACCAGATGATTTCAGCTCAGAATTCTACAAGACTTTCAAAGAGGAACTAATACCAATACTCCTCAAATTATTCCACACAATAGAAATAGAGGGAACATTGCCAAACTCTTTTTATGAGGCTACAATTATCCTGATACCCAAACCACAGAAAAACAATACTAAGAAAGACAATTACAGACCAATCTCACTCATGAACAATGATGCAAAAATACTAAATAAAATACTAGCAAATAGAATCCAAGAACACATCAGAACCATCATCCACCATGACCAAGTCGGCTTCATCCCACAGATGCAGGGATGGTTCAACATACGAAAATCTGTCAACGTAATCCACCATATAAGCAAGGTGAAAAATAAAAACCACATGATCATCTCATTAGATCCTGAAAAAGCATTTGACAAAATACAACATTCCTTCATTATAAAAGTCTTGGAGAGAGCAGGGATACAAGGAACATACCTAAACATAATTAAGGCAATATACAGCAAGCCAACAGCCAACATCAAACTAAATGGAGAGAAACTATCAGCGATTCCACTGAAATCAGGACAAGACAAGGTTGTCCACTCTCTCCATACCTATTCAATATAGTTCTTGAGGTCCTAGCTAGAGCAATAAGACACAAAAGGGAGATCAAGGGAATACAAATTGGAAAAGAAGAAGTCAAACTCTCACTGTTTGCTGATGATATGATAGTTTACATAAGTGATCCCAAAAATTCTACCAAAGAACTTCTACAACTCATAAACACTTTCAGCAATGTAGCAGAATACAAGATTAACTCAAAAAAATCAGTAGCCCTCCTGTACACAGATGATAAAAGGGCTGAGGAAGAAATCAGAGAATCAACACCCTTCACAATAGCCACAAATGGCATAAAATACCTCGGAGTAACTCTAACCAAACAAGTGGAAGACTTGTATGACAAGAACTTTAAATCTTTGAAGAAAGAAATTGAAGAAGACACCAGAAAATGGAAAGACCTCCCATGCTCTTGGGTAGGCAGAATTAATATAGTAAAAAT
>PVIU01012283.1:0-60798 GCA_004026605.1 Ondatra zibethicus
AGCTAGGTCCTTGGGCAGCAGAGGAGAGGGTGCCAGAACTAGCATTGTCCCATAGTCACACTGATGAATATCTTGATCACATCCATAGAAATTTCGTCCGATGGATGGAGATAGAGACAGAGACCCACATTCACACCAGAGCAATGGATTGAGCTCCCAAGGTCCAGTCGAAGAGCAGAAGGTGGGAGAAGATGAGCAAAGAAGTTAGGACTGTGAGGGGCTGGACCACCCACTGAGACAGTGTGCCCGATCTAATGGGAGCTCACCAAATCCAGCTGGACCGGGACTGAATGAGCATATGATCAAACTGGACTCTCTAAATGTGGCTGCCGATGAGGGCAGAATGAGAAGCCATCAACAATGACACTAGGACCTATCTCCTCTTCATGTATTATCTTTTTGGGAACCTAGTCGATTTGGATGCATACCTTCCTAGGATGGGATGGAGTGGGGAGGGCCTTGGACTTCCCACAGGGCTGGGCACCATGCCCTCTTTTAAGGAAGCAGGGGGAGGGGGGGAGTGGGAGGGGACTGGGAGAAGGGGAGGAAATGTAAATTCTTTTTTTTTTGAATGGAAAAAATAAAAGAATATGGAAAAAAAAAGAATTCCCTGTTGGCCATGATACTCTTGGTCTCCTTAATTGTAGGTCACCTCAGCATAACACACAGGTAGACACAGACACAGATGTGTAGGTAAACATACATACCACACATACCGTGCTATTTAATAAATAAAACCACAGGTCTGGAAAGAAGGTTCAGTCGGAAAAGACACCTTTTCCCAAGACAGATGACATGAGTTTATCTCCAGGCTCCATTTGGTGGGTGGACAGAACCAATTTCAGAAAGCTGTTCTCTGTCCTCTACATGTGGGCTGTGGCTCATGCTCACTCGCCCACAAAATACATAAATGTAATAAACAATTTAAAAATAACAAGGCACATACCCCCTAATCTCTGCTATGTCCACGGCTAATTTTGTGGTCAAGGCGCCTGTGCTGTTTTCGCTATCATCACACCAGGCAATACCCTAGAGAGAAGGGGAATTGACACATGCTTAGAGAAACATTCTCCTTAGAGCTGTGATTTTTCTATCCTGTTGGAAAGAACATAGCTGCCCTCTCACTTTCCCGTGAGCACTACGGATCAACTGACTTCTGCATCTTGTTCATAAAGCTTTATGTTCTGTATAGACTGAAGAATGTAAGACTGAATTATGGATGCATTACCATATTACAATACGTAGAATGTAGAATTACAGATGTAGGATGATTAGTGTTAGAAATGGCTATTTGCCACTACAGAGATTGGCAGTTTTACTCCACAAGAACTTTGTGAGGAATAGAATAGTCATTGATTTAGGTTTTTGGTATTGGGGATCATATGCTCAATGCATGTTACATACCCTTTAGCAAGGAGCCATATATTTACAGCATTCTATTTCCATAGTAATGTTCAGTACAACTTAGAAGTATTTTCAAATCTTTTTCCCTAAACTGATCAGTGATTAAACTAACACCAACTATCTCCTTTTCCTTAGGATGGAGGTACAATCTTACTGGGCACTTTCCATCACTCCCTCAGTTTGGTAAGCCTTAGCTACTGTGAAACAAGAAGGCTGAAAAACTGCTGCCTAGAAGCATGGAGTCTAAAAAAGACAGGTAAGAAACACAAGCAATCAAAGCACAAGGTAAGAATTGATTTCATCTCAGCAGCTAATAGAGAGAGCGCTTTGAAGCACTTTTCAACCCGAAGAAATGTTTCCTTTCATTCAGTGTTGCCTCCCGCTCACTCAGACAATCTTATGAATTAAAGACCAGTGGAGAAGCTGACAAATATGCTTCCTTAGAAAAGAAAGGAAAGGAAAAGAAAGAAAGAAAAAACTTTTGGTTTTATACAACCCAGCCAGGGCTCTGAGGTCCAGGTTACCCAGTGCTGTCAAGGAAACCAAAATAAAAGAGAAGCAGTCTGAGGAGGCAGTCTGAGGTCAGGATCGCCCCTTTGGTCTGATGATTGGTAGAAGTAATAACTCTCTAGTGACTGACCTCTCTCTTTCTCTGATCTTCAGCATTAACCCCTATATCTGGCTCTGGGTTTTTATTACTAATACAAATTAGAATTTGTACTACACTGCCGCATGAGGTAATATGTAATCCACATTTTGTAGATTGGAAAATGGATATAGTGAGGGATGGAAGAGCTTGGCCAAGGGCACGCAGCTGGCAGTGCCAGGGCCAGGTTTTGAGCATTAGTCCTTAAGTAGCTGTGTTGGTTTCTCAGCCTAAACATTCTTGGTTGTGTTTTATTTCTTGCTTCTTAAGCTTTGGGATTTGTTACCACATCTTTTGGAAAAAGCTTCAGGCCTTTTGGAGACTTCTAAGTGACTGTTTTCAATGCTATTATCTGATGACTGAAAGGCTCATTTTTACCAAGAATCCCTAAACAATCCAATTTACAGAAGAAATTAAAAAAAAACAAAACAGAAAACAAAGCAACTCCCCCAAACAGCAACAAAAACCCCACAAAACTTCAAACCCCCACAGCTCTGTAGATCAATACTGACCACTGAAAAATAGAAGGAACAATATTTTCTATCATGGAAGTTAGGAACAATCAGAATAATTTTTCAGCTGAAAGGCTCTTGAGTAATCACATAAAAGATAGATTGTATACCTACAGAAAGCCACGCCTGATTCTATAAACAGGTCTACTTCAGTGAGATTCCAAAATGGTTGTAAAAAGGAGTTGCAGGTCTCAGCATGCTTTGTCAGGCTTCAAAGTTCTATCTTAGCACAGAAACCCAGGCACAAGTTAGGTAAAATCCCTTATTCGTAGTGTCCTTTGCCACAAGGCAATGCCATGAAGGCTCTTACAAAGAAAAGGTAAAAATGCTGTGCCTATACCAGCTCCTCCATCCAAAAAAGCAAATATAAGGAGCAAGAAGAATGCTGAAGGACATTGTGAAAAAGAGAAAACACGGTGAGAGGGAGGGGACTGAGTAACGCTGGCTAAGCAGCGCATGGCTTCTTTGTCCTCTTGGTGTGTTTTAAAAGGGCAGCACTGATGGTTTGTGGCACAGCAAGTCCTGGTGAAGAGTGCTGCTGTGCTGGTGGCCTTCACATGGTTAACACTAAAGGGTCCATGCTGCTTCATGCCAGACCACCAGAAGGTCTGACAGCATTCTCCAGGTTAAAGTGCTTCAGGATCTGACGTTCTTCGTCTTAAAACATTTTGTGAACAGGGTCTGGAGAGATGGCTCAATGGTTAAGAGCATTTGTTGCTCTTTCATGGGATCTGAGTTAGGTTTCCAGCATGCAAGTCAGGCAGTTCAATAGCCTCTCACTCCAGTTCTAGGAGCCCTAAGCCTCTGGCTCTGTCACCTGCATCCATTTGTACAAACCCTTACAGACATACATGCATACTTATAGTTACACATACCCTTACAGACATACATGTATACTTATAGTTACACATACCCTTACAGACATACATGCGTACTGATAGTTACACATACCCTTACAGACGTACATGCATACTGATAGTTACACATACCCTTATAGACATACATGCATACTGATAGTTACACATACCCTTACAGACGTACATGCATACTGATAGTTACACATACCCTTACCGACATACATGCATACTGATAGTTACACATACCCTTACAGACATACATGCATACTGATAGTTACACATACCCTTACAGACATACATGCATACTAATAGTTACACATACCCTTACAGACATACATGCATACTAATAATTAAAAATAAACTACATATTTAAAAATATTCCATGACACTGAGAAAACATAAAAATCTACATTTGTCTGTGGGAAATATCAAGGTATTCAAGAAACAGCTAGAAAATTCTATGAAAATAAATGTACTTCAACTTGGGGAAATGAATTCATGAAGAGTAAAACTAAGTCAGTAATTGCAAAATATAGTTTTAGTTAATTACAGTCTTGCCTTGATTAAGATCCGAGGTGGGGAATAAGGTGTTAATAAGTAAAGAAATAAAAATTTATTATGAGTTACATGCAGGGGTTAGATCTATTTTTTTAATTGTTTTAGATTAGAGGCCGTTTCAAAAGTAGACAAAGCTCTGAGCCAAGACCTTCCTGCACAGTGAATGTGACCGCCCTCACTGTTGGAGGCTCAGTGCCTCAGTACGAGGAGCAGGAGCGTGGGATTTCTTCTCATGGCAGCCCCAGACTGCTAAGAAGACGTAAAAACTGCTTTTGACAACTCCCCTGGAATGACAGTAACTCCATTTCTGGAAAGCAACTGACAGGCGGGAAGCTCTTCCACCAGCTCGAGGACGGAAGGCAGAAGCAGGCTTCAGTGACTGCCAGCTCGCAGAGGAACCCGGTCCACTGTAGCTGCTAGTGGGAGATTAGAACTTGATCCACCTAGTTTAGCCATTTCTGAGAGCGACTGCTCATGAGCAGCGGTCTGACTTGCCAAGCACACAGATGCTGTCTGAGGTGAGGTCTTTCTCCCCAACAGCTGAGAGACCCTGGCTCTTTAGAGCGTGGAGCAGGAAAACCCTCACCTGCTGCCCATGGATGAGATCTAAGGGAATCGCTGACTCCTGCCGGGCTCTTCTGAGGGCCTCAAGTTTCTTGTTACTTTTAATTTGTGCTTTTTCTTTCTTTTTAACATAACACAATGTGGTATGTTAAAGAGAAGCCCGGTGGTGGTGGCGGCGGCGGCAGCGCACGCCTTTAATCCCAGCACTGGGCAGGCAGAGACAGATGGATCTCTGTGAGTTCGAGGCCAGCCTGGTCTGCAAGAGCTAGTTTCAGAACAGGCTCCAAAGCTACAGCGAAACCCTGTCTTGAAAAACCAACCAACCAACCAACCAACCAACCAACCAACCAACCAACCAACCAACCAACCAAATAAATAAATAAGTAAATAAATGGGAATCGAATGATACCTGAATAATAGACCTGAAATCTTTGTTTTATTTTCAAACCTCATAATTTGGATGTGCTTTGCTTTGGGGATTTTTTAAAGAAAATTATGTGTGTGTGTGTGTGTGTGTGTGTGTGTGTGTGTGTGTGTGTGTGTGTGTGTGTCTGTACATGGGTATGTGCATTTGAGTGTGGCTCCCCCAGAAACAACAAATGATCACATCTGTGACCAAAATCAGAATTCCCCAGAATCAGAATTATAAGGAGTTGTAAGCTATCTGATGTAGATTCTTGGATTTGGTCTACTGCAAGAATAGTATGCATTCTTAATTGCTGAGCCATTTTTCCAGCCCCCGTGTATGCTTTTAATAGAAGAATATGCTTATAAGAATTTTGATGGCAGATTTTAGCTACTTAGAGCAGCAACAAAAATTTATGCTCTTCAATGATCTGATAGAGAGACTATGTCAAGAAATGATAAAGAACTAAAGGTTAGCATTGTCAACAAATCTCGATTAAAAGAAAACAATTCCAGTAGACATACTGACCTGATACAGCATGGCTTTGAATGCCAAGTGTCTAAATCTT
This sequence comes from Ondatra zibethicus, assembly GCA_004026605.1. Taxonomy (NCBI): domain Eukaryota; kingdom Metazoa; phylum Chordata; class Mammalia; order Rodentia; family Cricetidae; genus Ondatra; species Ondatra zibethicus. Next base: position 5,516 of record PVIU01012283.1, read on the forward strand.
ATGGCTAAATTTTCCTCTGCTTGGCCGTAAAACAACCCCTAGGAAACAAACAAAAAGTTCTTCAGTTATTCTTAATGCTCTTTGTATCATTCAGTTTTATTTTATTTTATTTTATTTTCAGCTGAAAAGAGAAGACCATGTGAATAAGGAATCCTGCCCAGGGCTGGTGAGTCAATTAAAAGTTTACCTGCATCAGGTGCGCAACAAGAGCAACAAAGCCCCGATGACCAAGAGCATGGAGTAGAGTTCCGCGTCATGTTTTAATTGTCATTTTCAAACATCTATGAAGGAGCAGAGGAAAGTGGAAACAGAAAGCTTTAAAATGTCCACAGACATCAGCATTTCCCACAGGAACTGCAACACATGGAAAAAACTATGCATTTCTGGGCAAAAAACTACTCTGTTTACTTTTAATATACATGATTAAATTTTTGCTCTGTAAATGTATCAAACAAATTAGTCTTCTACTATCATAATATTTTTTTTATTATTTGAATTTTCCTTCCATCCCTCCCTTCCTCTCTCCTTTTTCCCCTTCCCTGCTTTGGGTATATGTGTGTGAATTAGAGCATTTGTGTATAGGCCTGAGGTCAGCTGTGGTAGCTGGTTCTTGCCTTCCACCTTATTGAGGGAGGGCACCTTCTCTGTTTCTGTAATGCACACTCTAGGCTACCCATCCATCGGTTTCCTGACTATGGTCCTGTCTTTGCTTCGGATCTTGCCATAGAGTGCTGGGTTACAGGTGTGTACTGCATTTGGTTTTTAATGAGTGTTCTGGGAATCAGATTCAGGTTGTCAGATTTGTACCTGCTCAGACAGCTTTCTGACCCTATAATATTTTTCAGTTAGATCAGCAGTTTAAATTATTATTTCTAATAACTTCTAGTAACTCACATTTCTTAATATTCATCAAAAGTGAGACATTTGTATGTGCTCCTAAAAGTTGCTCACAAAGTTAGGTATTAGACACACACATTGCTATGGAAGATGGCTGTGCATAGGGCTGCTAAAGACAGTGTAGGGTCTAGGGATTTCCTGAACCAGTCCACTCTTCTGGGGCTTTGGCACAGTCCCAGACTCACATTCCCTATTTCTGAGCTGGCTGGTAATAAAAATTTGTCATTGTTTGGACAGGTTGGAAAGAGAGAAGCTGTATCTGTCTTTTATTGTTTCAGTGTTTAGGAATGCTGATATAACACTGGAGTCAGAATTAGTAAACAAAGCAATTTCTTTACAGCTCATCCAGCCAGCAGGGCCCAGCTGGACAGTGTGAGGCGGCGATGGAGCATCCTTCAGACACAGCAGCTGCCTTTCCTACCATGGATCCTGTCCTAGGGGGCCCCCTGGGGCTCTGTGTCCCCTTTGCGGATCACTGTGCTCTCTGTTCTCTGATGAGCTCGGGCTGTTAAAGCATAAACAGGTGAGTGTTACTTACAGCGACTTATTTTGCAAAGATGATAGAAAACGTTGGGTGAACAGATCCATTTAGGACAGAAGCCAGTGTGCCCAGAACAACAAAAGGCCATTCAGACTTTTTTAATTTAAGTATTTTTAGTAGTGAAACTTCAGGAAGAATTGTCTATAAATAAAATAAGTTGATTAAGAACAACATCAGTCTGAGGATATTATGGAACCCAGAGAAGTGAGGAGGACAAAGAGAAGCACACTGAAACCTAGCAAATATAACAGATGGCAGTGTACAGTAGTATTATTCTTAAAAAAAATTACAAATTTTATTACTAATGATGAGTCTCATACATAAAGGAATCTTACATCAAGGTGATGATTTATACAATGTCAGCTTTTGGAATTCCACTCAGTTGCTATCACTAAGAAAGTACAAACTGGAGAGGGGGCTCATGGTTTGATTCCTAGGACCCACATAACCACCTGCAACTCCAGACCCAGGGGATCTGGTGCCTCCTCTGGCCTCCTCAGGTACCATACACATGTGGCAAATAAACACAGATGCAGGAAAACATAAAAAACAAAATAAAAAATTAAAGAGAAAGCACATATTAGGTCACATGTCAGGTAGCTAAGAATCACAAGAAATAACAGAATCAATTTTCCTTAATCTTGTTAGACTGAATTCAATATCATGCTCTAAGCAAGGATAAGGGTTAGGCAGTGCAGGAGGTCAATGTTTTATGAGGATTTTAGCCTTGAAAGTGTTCCAGTGTGGTTGTGTGGCATGGCGTGGGCATGCGCACTGCACGGCGCTCAGGCCGTGTGCTCGGAGCTAACACTGAAGTGATGATGGTGCCCATGCATGGCCAGGAAAGCTGTGTGTTCATCGCGTGTTTGATATTGAATTCATATTTAGATGTCATGCATCCAGAAACATTTTACTGTTGTCATTTTAAAAAATTATTGTGATCCCAGCATTCAGTTCAATGCCCCCGTACGCAGTTATGAGGCACAGTTTTAAAAGGTGGAATTTTTTTTCCTCTAGGATTTAAAAAAAATGCAGGTTTAAAAAAGGAGTATTGCTTAAACAGTGTTAACTAGATAGAAAAGAATAAAATGACAAAATCAAAATGAAAAATCCCTGTAAAATCACGAATAATGTCATATATAATATATTACGGATTATAGAATGTTTTAAGATAATCTGATGTAAAAATACGAAGTAGGCATTTTCTGTAGACACAAACCAGTCTGATAAAGTAAAAAATTTCATCTGATCTGTTTTTGAATTTTATTGAGTTATAATTTGCATATAGCCAGTTACACATACATATGTAATTTGCTTATCATGAATTGCACATGCGTGTGTATTTTGGGCGTTTAGAAGTAGCCCGTTATTGGTGAGACTATTAACACAATTACATAGATGATACAGCTGCTTCCATGGAAGGACCCCTGCAGCTCCCGCGGGCTCTGGTCCTCACTGTCTCCTCACTGTGTCATGGGGATGCTGCTTTTTTTTTTTTTTATGCTTTGGGAGTTTTTAATTTAGCCTGAGTTCAAGTTCTATAGCAGATAATTGGTTTATAAATACTTCCAGTTTATGGTTTATCCTGTTATTTAAATCTGTTTTATAAAAGGAAATGTTCTTCACTAATAATGTCTGATTTATTCTTATCAGTATGTTTTTGGTAATATTATCTAGGAAAATTTAAAGTCATAAAGATTTTCTACTGGCAATTCTCACATAAAATCCGTGTTTTTACATTAGTAAATGTGTGTGTGTGTATGCATGCACATGCCACAGGGCATGTGTGGAGGTCAGAGGACGGCATGCCAGAGTCTACCACACCAGAGCTGGCAACTGAACTCAGGTTGTCAGAAGACTTTTACTCAGCAAGCCATCTTGTCAGCTGTTTTTTTTTTTTAATTTCACTACTGATTTTTTATTAAATGCTAGATGTTGTAAATTTTACTCTGTTGGTTACTTGAAATAAATAAAAATTCCTATGGTGACCTATGATGACATCCACAGCGATGAACAATCTTACAAGAGTTTAGTTCTTATACTCACAAAGTGATGTTAATCCTTTTTCACAGGCTAATGGGAAAAGTTATTTTTTCCTCCTCATTTAGATTAATGACCTCTGAGCTTCTCTGGGCTTGTGGACTAACAGAAAACTAAATACACCATAAATAAACAACAAAAACAAAACAAAATCTCAAAGAATAGGATTCAAAATTGAAAATTATTTTTCTTTAAATATTTAAAAAATTAATTTTATTAATTTATTTTGCTCACATGCCTGTATGTATGTGCACGTTTGTCTTTGTGTGTGTGGTAAAGACAAGGCCCTTTTTTACAGGTCTTGTCAGCCTGAAAATTATTTTTATGTGTTTATACAAATGAACCTTTACAAAAATCAAAGTGATAGAGAAGAGGGGAAGTCCAAGTGTGAATGCCACAGTTGTAGCTAAAGTGTGAGACAACTAATTGGCTGTGTCACATAGGACATCAGAAGGGCTGGGGTCCGCAATCCAGACCTCAAGCAGAAAACTGACGGATGAAAGGGAGAAGGTGAGTTGGGAGTCAGCAGGAAGAGCTAAGGGTGCTTTAATCTGAATTGTTGGGAGAAGACCGGCTTTCTAGTTTGGGAGATATCAACAGGCCCAAGAGAACTGTTGGGTGATGGTCAGCTGGAGGCAAAGACCCTGAAGCCACCACAGAGGAACTGCCCAGATGAGGGACCTCTGGTTGGAGGTTAAAATACAGAAGAGCACACCGGGGCCGGTACCGGGTGTGCTGGGTGGTTGGTTGTTTTTGTTTGTTTGTTTGTTTTGTTTTGTTTCTTCCAGCTTGGCACAATCCAAAGCCATTTGAGGGAACCTCAACTGAGAAACTGCCTCCAAGAGATTGGCCTGTAGGCAAGTCTGTGGGTGATTTTTGTGCGGGCAGTGTCACCCCTGGGCAGGTGAATGTATAAGAAAAACTGCGCAGGCGGTGGGGAGCAAATCAGTAGCATCCTCAGTTTCCGCTTCCAGGTTCCTATCTTGAGTTCCTGCCCTGAGTTCCCTCCATGAAGGACTCTGTCAGCTGAAATAAACCCTTTTCTCCGAAGTTCTCTTTGAGCCTGGTGCTTATCGTGGCAAAAGAAACCTAACCAGGGAGGTATTGAGGATATTCAATTGTGGGTCTGGAACCCATGGTGGGTTAAGTGGAAGGAGATAAACTGTGGAAGAGAAATGATACCGGGTAGGGTAGTGACTGAAGAGAGTACTGAGTGCTGTTGGGGGCAGGGAGGGATAAGGCAGGGTGACCTTTGTACTGGGGGCAGAGAAGGCGGGCAGTATGTAAATGAGCAGTCGAGGGTCTGATGCTGGCCTGGCGGCAGCTCTCAAGCTCATTCCCATGCATAGGCGTGCCTTGTCCCCCCCTTGATAGCAGGTTTGCATTTCTAGGGCTATTCACTTGTTCCTGGTCCAGCTTTTTGTTCCGAGACACAAGGACCGGGAAGTCCCATTGGATGCCCTCTAGACACAATATCCGGACCCAATTTAATCTGGGGTGGCCCTGGTGGTGCTCCCCACACCTCAGGCTGCCTCTTTTTGTTTTTGTTTGGTTTTGGTTTTTCAGACAGGGTTTCCCTGTAGCTTTAGAGCCTGTCCTGGAACTCAGGCTAGCAGGGGGCGGTTTTAACCCCTGGTTTGCCTTGTAGGAAGGAACGGCATGCCTTTATAAGATTTTCTTTTTCCTTCCCAGCAAAGACCTTTGTTATTAGATGACCTCCTTAGTGTCATGGGCAGTGAGAGCGAATGTGAACTTAATGCACAGTACTATTTTATTGTACATCATTTATAAATTTATAAATAAAGGATTAATTGGGTATCGGAGAACATGTATACAAGCATGTTGATAGGTGACCCCATTACCTTTTGATGGTGGATGACTTCCTCAGACTGGTCAGCGCAGAGGGACTGGGAGCTGCTCACATCACACAGAGAAATAGAGCTGCTTTTTTCCTCAGTGGAACATGTCTTTGCCTCCATTTGTTCATCAGCTTTTTTAATATCCTTAAAGAATGTATAGGCTGTCATAATGATGCCTTAAAAATACAAAGGCAGGGTAGGGAGATAGCTCAGCTGGTAAAGTGAGGACCCGATTTTGGTCTCCAGAACTCAAGGTTTAAAAAAGCTGGGAATGACGGAATGTCTTTAGTATCCTAGTGCTGGGATGGGAGGAAAGGGAACTATAGGATGGGTTGGGAGTTGAGGTAGGGGGACAGCTGGAGGGTGAAGATGTGCAAGGATCAATAGAGATAAGTCGATCCTTGGGGCGTGCTGGCTTGCTAGTCTAGCCTGCTTGGTGAGTTCTAGGCCAGTTAGAGACTCGTTCTAAAAAACAAACAAGCAAACATGCACACATGCACACACACAGAGGAAAACATACAAAGGTATTTGTTGTGTCACTTTAAAGCTTGTGTGTGTGTGGCCAGGACCTGAGATCGATCTTAGGAGACAATAATACTTTCCTGGCCATTAGCCCAATCCAGACTGAGATTTCAAAGCAAAATGGGTATGTGTGCATTGGAACTTCTTGAGAATAAAGAATACAGAGAAATCAAACTAACTATGAATAAATATTAAAACATACATTAGAGTTAAATTATAAGATAGATTGCAATGAACATAGTTTTTCTCTTTCTTGTAATTTAGAAACATGAGGGCAGTTTCGTGAGACCCCCGAGCAGAGTTCTCCACTGAGCTGAGCTAAGAGGGTAAGTAGATTTTTGACTGCACTAGAAGAGCTGGCAGAGAGGAGCCGGAGCTCAGAGAGAGCAGCAGCTGAGAGAACGGTAGGGAAATGGAGGCACGGACAGGCCCACATTCCAGGGATGGTCGGATTCCTCAGCAATCTGGACAGCAGTTAATGAATCACATGAAGACACAGTAAACTTTAAAGTCTGTAATTACAGGTACTTTTACACTATCGCCTTCTTTTTTGTTATTTTTCCACTGTGGAAGAAATCTTTTATTTGACTAATTTTTTTGTCCAGAGTTATTTAATCAGTGGAAAATTTAAAATAGAATTTAACCTGATTTCATAGTAAAGCTTTCTAAGGAGGAATTCTGTTATTGGTCAAAGACAACTCATTTTTCTAAGGAGCTTGCTAGACAAAAGAATAATGAGGGTACGTGATGTTAAAGCTTTTAAGTAGAGACAGGAAGATTAAGGGCCAACCAAAACTAAGGATGTATGAAAAGTCCTTACAGAAATCCATTACTTTGTAAGGTAATTAAAAAACATAATTGAAAATTAAAAAAGGAATTTGAACATAGGTACCCTGCATGGGTAAATGAAAATCTTAGTGTCAGGCCTCAAACACCTCCTTACAACTCAAGGAGTCCTCAGAGGCCTCCAGAACAAAACAGGGTGTCATCATTAATCTTGGTTGCTCACCAGAACCAGATGGTGAGACCTTGTTGTTGAAAATAAAACATTTTGTTAAAAGATGTAGAGAAACCACGCTACAATTGACCTAAGGACTTCCTTTCTGCTGGCTCGCTCTCCTAGTGCAGAAAGGCCTTAATAGGGAGCTGAGCGGTGGTGGGGACAGGAGTGAGGAGTAAAGGCAGCAACAGTCTCGCCCAGCACTGGACCTGAGTTCTACAATACTGACCTACCAGTCAAGGTGATGCAATAGCAGCATGAAGGTTATTGGGATAACCAACTGCTTTCTTATTGGATCTGAGATCTAGACACAGGTGGGAATTTTTGTATAATATTGTAAACAAGCTTAAAAGCCCATGGATTGGATGGTCATAAGTCTTAGAAGGGAACATATGTTGCATTGTTAAATGAACAACACACAAAATTGTCTTTTAAATATTTACTCTTGGGGTTGGGGATTTAGCTCAGTGGTAGAGTGCTTGCCTAGCAAGTGCAAAACCCTAAGTTTTGTCTTCAGTTCTGAAAAAAAGAAAAGAAAAGAAAAAAGAAATATTTATTTTTATATTCATAGATTAGTGTTGCTGTCAATCTTGGCTAAAGACAACAGCTTCTGCAGTGGACAGCAGTTAGCATAGAGGCTGATAGATGGCTACCGTGCTGAGAATAAGTGACTGCTGAGTGCTTAGCTCAACACTGGATACCTCAAGGCTCAAGGGACATAGAAGAAGAAAAGGCAGAGGATAGGGAAGAGTCTGTGAATGCCCTTTTCTGGACACGACACAGCCATTGTATTCAGTAACTCACTTCAGCCATGATTACCTGAACAAGATCAAGACAATAAGGTCAATCAATATTTCAGCAGGCAGCACTAACTGGACTTAGAAGCTTACAAAAGAAATAAAAGGAGAAGAAAGAACTGTACATGAAGGTGGGGGGGGTGTTGAGGAGTACATTCGGAAGTTGGGGTAGAGAGGAATCAAGATACATTGTATATATGTACAAAATTGTCAAAGTACACATAAGAGGTATTCTAAAAAGTATGTCTGAGCCATGAGCTGGCAGTACATGCCTTTACTCCCAGTACTCTGTGAGTTCCAGGACAGCTAAGGCCAAACAGAGAAACTCTATCTCAAAAACCAAAACAGAAAACAACAAAAAACAAAACAAAAAATTTGCATCTGTTCTGGATTCATTTTTTTTAAAGATTTATTTATTTATGAAAAAAAATTTAGCCCGAATGCATATATATGTGTGCCTGGTGCCATGGAAGTCAGAAGACAGGATCAGATCCTGTGGAACTGGAATTATGGATAGTTATGAACCATGATTTGAATGCTTGGAGTGCTCTTACACACTAGGCCATCTCTCTAGCCCCTCTGTACTTGATTTTATTTCATATCCACTAAGATACAAATCATTCCAAGTACTTATAAGAATTAGTTCATTATTAATGAACTGATTACTGTATTTCCTTCATGTTAGGTAATAGAAAATAGAAACATAAAGAATTTAAGACGTTTATCCTTGGCCCTGAAAGTATAGCCTCACAGAGTCAACTGGCAGCGATGGCAGCTCATTTCTCAGCTACTGTGGTGCTTCCCAAATTTTCTTTTACCCATGTGTATGTGGGTATGTGGTCTCTCTCTCTCTTTTGTGTGTGTGTGTGCGCGCGTGCGCGCGTGCATGTGTAGTGTGTTTGTGAATGTGGAGGCCCAAGATCAACAGTGGGAGTCTTCCTTGGTCATTCTCCAATCTTCAAGGCAAGGTCTCTCAGTTGAACCTAGAGAGCACTGATATGGTAGGACTAGTTGGACAGTTGTGTACTGGGCATTCTGTCTCTTCTGAAATTATAGGCACCCCACCCTGCACTCACACACTGGTAGGAATCTGAACTTACAGCCCCTCCCATTGGTGGTGATCTGGAATTACAGAGGTCTGCCACACTGGAGGGGATCTGGAATTGTGGGGTTGGGGGGGTACCTCATTGGTGGGAATCTGGAATCTATCTGGTTTTCACACTTACAATTATTAATGAAAAATTAAAGATGTGTTATTCTAAAGAAAGCCTAAGTATCCTGAGTCTTAAAGATCTCAAAAAATGATGAATTTGACCCTCAATTATATCCTTTTCTTACCTAGTTATATCGGTTTGGAAATATTAAACTTAGTAACTTTATAAGTTAAGGCCTCTAAGACAGCAGTTCTCAACCTGGGAGTTGTGATCGTCTTGGGGATCACATATCAGATATCCTGCACATCAGATATTTATATTATGATTCATAACAGTAGTAAAATTATAGTTATGAACTACCAGTAAAACAACTTTGTGATTGGGGGTCACCATAGCATGAGGAACTGTGTTAAGGGTGGCAGCGTTAGGAAGGCTGAGAATCCCTGCTGTAAGGAATAAAAATGATGTGAATTCAGTGTCAAGCAACATCTGAGATCTATCTGTCTATCTATCTATCTATCTATCTATCTATCTATCTATCTATCCATCTATCTATCATCTATCTGTCTGTTTATCTATCTATCTATCTATCTATCTATCTATCATCTATCTATCTATCTGTCTGTCTGTCTATGTATCTATCTATCATCTATCTATTTAATCTATTATCTATCTATCTATTTATGGTTTTTTTGAGACAGGGTTTCTATATATAGTTCTGGCTGTCATGGAACTCATCCTGTAGACCAGGCTGGCATTGAACTCATAAAGAACTGCTTGCTTCTGCTTCCTGAGTGCTGGGATTAAAGGTGCGTGCCACCACTGCCTGTCCTTACTTTTCTTTTTAAAGGAAATACATAATATGGACAAATATGAAATAAAATAAAAATCAAGTAGTTAAGGAAGTACATTGTACTTTCTTTCTTTGTTTTGATTCTCTTTTAGTGTGTATAGATGTGTTATATGTAAGTACAAGTGTATGTGCATATATGCACATGTGGGTGTGCACATGTTTGTGCATGCACATGTGTATAGGCCAGAGGTTAAAACTGAGTAGCTTCCTCCATTGTCCTCCATCTGACTTTTTGAGGTAGAGTCTTTCATTGAGCCTAGGTTCCTGAGTTTAGCTCGATATCTGGCCAATGAGCTGCAGAGATTCTCCTGTCTCTGCCCATCTCAGAGCCACTGCGTCTTTCCAGCACTCTCCCTACTGTAAAAGCAAAACAACAAAAACAACCAGGCTCTCACTGTGTCCCAGGTTGACCTTGAACTCACAAAGATCCTTGTGATTCTGCCTCCTGAAAGCTGGGATTATAGGCCTGACCCGCCATGCTCTGTTTAAGATTATATTTCTAACTTCTGATTTATTTTCATTACATTTTAGATTATTCTAAATAACACCTTCTTACTGTAGTGGACAAAGTTAGAGGTTCCAGTTTTGTTATAAACTTGAAGAGGAGAAAGAGACTCAAAACTCTCTGTTTCCTAATTTGTAAAATAATAATCCAGACATCAAGGGTAGGGCCAGACATTGAAGACATAAAATAAGCAGAAAAAGACTGAAGTTATTTATCCATAGAAGAGCCTTTAGGAAAAATTCTGTCTTCTAGAATAAGAGAAGAAAGCAGGAACAGAGTGAGGGGGATGGCTAGGGCTTAATCTCCATCACTTCTACTGATGGGGCTTGAGGAAGGAGCTGTGTGAAATACAGCAGGGTGTGTCTCACCACATACAGATATGTGGATCCTGAAGAGTGAGAACTGACCACTTTATTCTGCCTTTGACTGCCAATATGAGCTCTGCACCTCATCTATGAGGATGTGCATGTGTGGAGCAGAGTTTGTGAGTGTGCTCAGTCCACAGCCACAGCGACCTCCATCATGTGCTGCGCAGCATCAGGTGTACTCTGCATCTTTACGCTCTGGCCCTTCTGCCCGGCTTCAAGGAACTTCTAATATCGCTCTCTCACTGTCTCTAGTTATTCTCCCAGCACCCCTTTGTCTGCATGGAAGGCTGATCTTTCCTTTTCAGTTGCATAAGTAAGTGTTTGCTTTTATCTATTTATTTCTGCACTGCTGTCCCATCCCTCTGGCTTTCTTCTTGGTTTTACCCCCAACTTTGCACTAATCACTTCCTTGAGGTTTGTAACCCTGTCCCCATTGGTCCTGCTTCCTATGTTACAGAGACACATGCAGATGTAACATCATGTAAACACTACCTGGGTCATGGTGAGTGAGTAATACAGCCCCTGCTTTGCCATTAGTTCAGCATGGGTCCCTTTCTCTGCTACCATGCCATCCTTCATAGTCACAATCAGGTCTGCACCACGAATAGTGGAAAGCCGGTGTGCTACCAAATTTGTAGTCTGACCTTTGCTCGCCTACCGAAGAGAAGGTGTGGAAATAAGTAGAAGAGTGTTAGAAATGACCTCTGCAAAAGTCAGGACTACTTATTTTCGCAGTATTAGTTTATAAGGAATCTTATCCTGGGATATAGAAAATCAGAATTTTTAGCAGATTAGAAAGGCCAGTAGAAATTAGAATATAAAAAGTAATTTAGTCTAAATGGTGTTTATATCTATCATCTATCTATCTATCTATCTATCTATCTATCTATCTATCTATCTATCTATCTATCTATCTATCTATCTCCCCCCTCTTTTTCTTGGCTATATCTATATCTATAGATTGATAGATAGATAGATAGATAGATAGATAGATAGATAGATAGATAGATAGATAGATAGATAGAGAGAGAGACCATAGTATCTTAAGAAACCTAACAAGAAATTTTTAGCAGTCTAACCATAACATTAAAAGGGCTCTAAGATTTAAACTCAAAGTCATCTTCCAAATGAACATGTTCTTTACAAGTTATGTGCAGACTCAAGGTAAAATATGTTTTAAAACAATTGCAAGTACATAGAAAGATATACACAAGGGCATTGATAGATACATTTCAAAACAAATCCATCAGATCTCATGGGCAGTCCATTACCAGCATCCAGAAGCTATCACTTGCCCTCTCCTGTCACTGCCACCGCTTACACACCAAAGGAGACCTCTATCTTATTCCCATTAGCGTTTTCTCTCTCTCTCTCTCTCTCTCTCTCTCTCTCTCTCTCTCTCTCTCTCTCTCTCTCTCTCTGCATCTGTGTGTGTGTGTGTGTGTGTGTGTGCATGTACACATTTGTGTGTATTTATGTAATGGAATCTGCAGTCTTACATGTCTGAGTCTTTGGGTTCAATATTATGTTTTTAAGACTAACCATTTTGCTTCCCATACCTAGTTCCTTCTGTTTGTGTGTTGCTTTCATTGGTTAATGAATAAAGAAACTGCCTTGGCCTAGTTATTAGGGTGGAACTTAGGTAGGCAGAGAAAACAGAACTGAATGCTGGGAGGGAGAAGGGCAGAGTCAGAGAAGCCATGGATCCTCTGCCTCAGATGGATGCTAGTTAGAATCTTGCCGGTAAGTCACAGCGATATATGGATTAATGGAGATGAGTTAAACTAATATGTAAGAGTTAGCCAATAAGAAGTTAGAACTAATGGCCAAGCAGTGTTTTAATTAATACAGTTTCTGTGTGGTTTTTCCGGGTGTAAGCTAGCCGGGCGGCTGGGATGAACAAGTGGCCCCTCCTTCTACATACGGATATAATTTATCCATTCTACTGCTAACTGGGTTTGAGTTGTCTTTAGCTTTTTCTATAATATATATTTTTGCATGTCTTTATTTAGTGAAAAAATTTATAATGATCTATCATTTGTACACCTCAAAAGGAACTGCTGAGGCATAGGGTGTCCAATCTATAGAGCACGAGGCAGTAGAGTGCAGGCAGCATTCTATCTGCACCAAGGGGTTGATCTCTTTTTGTCAGATAGATGAGTGCTATTACATTGAAATCTTCATTTACATTTCCCTAATGGCTAATGCAGTTGACCAACTTTTCAACTGGTTAGTAAAAGTATGTACACTGTGTTTTGTGATTAGCCCAAATCTTTTGCCCTTTTTTCTTTGGGAGCCATCTTTTTCTTCCTAATTATCAGGAGATGTTTTCACAGTCTAGTTATGGGGACTTGGTGAGAAGCTATGTATTATCATGACTGTTTCTCCCACATCTGAGATTTTCTTCTCATGCTAGCTGTCTTCCAATGAATAGAAACTTCCGATTTTAGTGATGTCCAATTTAGTGACTCGTCTCTTTTCCAATTGTGTCTTTTGAGTCCTGTTTCAGAAATACTACCCTCTGTCACACACAGATAGATATTTTTCTGTCTTATCCTCTAGTTTTTACTATTGTGCCTTTCATGTTTAAAACCTTTAATTTACCTGGAGCTGATTTTTGTGCATGATGTCATTGTTAGCTTTTAATTAAATGAGTGTTTTAGTGACCTCATCATAGGGAAGGTGAGATTACCCCAGGTCTGTTTCTGTCATTCAGGGCACCTGTCACTACACTAATGATACTCTGTGCTAACTGGCATGAAGCTAAAACAGTTCTGTGAACCTGTAGTTTGAGACTTTTAGCTTTGTTTTCCTCCACATGGTTGAACTTGCCAACCTTGAGCTAATGCGCTTTCCACTGAAGCGCAGCCCAGTAGCAGGCGCTTGGCAGGCACACTGCAAGTGATTGTCAGCATCACTGCTCACTCTATCACAGACATCTAATTTTCTTATTTCTAATTCTATTATTCTAAATTTCAGAGAAGGAAACTGGAACTCTGAACACCAAGAAGCTTGTTTTGATCCCCTGTCAGCCCTGGAAGGGTGGTGTTAGGCTCAGATGCAATTGCTTCCTCCTCCTTCTGAAAGGTCTCTCTGTTGCAACGGATATGATTTCTGAGGTGAAGGAGGCTTGCTTTCAAAGTCTTGCAGTTCCAATCTATAAAAACAGGAAACTCTTCAAAGCATTGGTGATTCAGAATCAAAACCAATGAAATTATGTTGTAATGCTATATGGGAAATGCAGAAGAAAGTTGATATCTCTTGTTATGACAATGTTTAAAATATCTGTAGGAAAAAACATTAAATAAGATATATCAAAATAGTGAATGAATTTAATTATTGGACCTAAGAATTGTAATTTTCTTAATTTTCAGAATTTTATTTAATGTAAATGTATTGTACTTTTGCTTAAAGTGATAAAATAATTAGGGAAAATGTTTTCCGTCTGAAAGGTTGTGTCCCCATTGTAACCTCTGCGTGCACACAAATGAGCAGATGCCATCATGAAGAATGGGAAATAGTTACTTGGTGTGAGTAAGGGTCTTTTGCTAGTTTTTTAAAGCATCTCATGATTTCTTGGAGAAATGACTATTGGGATACATTTAATTTATTGCTATCCAGGACAGTAAGGCAGAGCACAGGCCTGAAAAGCCTTCCACATGACTGTGGGTTATTATGTGAAGGAAACCAGGGGGGACGAAGACTGGAAGCCTCTCCCAGCACCAAGGCTAGAATTAAAAGAGACCCTGTGAAGAAGCCCCAACATGCACAAAAGAAAGCAAGCCCATGCTAAGCCCTCTGGGCTTGAGGCCATTGTGCTAACTTTTCTCTCAGCTCTAACCTGCTTCCTCTCTGGGAAATGTATTTTTTCTTGAAAAACTACCTCTGTTTCTGCTACTATCCTCCTGCTCCTGACCACACCCCTTGTTCCAGGATGCAGACCTGGAAATCCCAGAGGCTGCCCACCGAAGCCAGTATCTCTCAACATCACTAGGACATTCTTAGAGAGAAAAAAGGGGAGACTAGAAGATGGGGGCCATGCAGTGATTCCTTAAGAACAGTTGAGTTTATGCTCTAGGATTTAGAACATTAAAGATAAGTCAGTTACCACCCATGCTCAGATGATACTAGAGTGTTCTTCTTGGGATTCGACTTTAAAATTATGTAGAAAATTAATCTAGGCATGAGAATTGTAATCAAAGCCAGTCTTTTGCATTATGCAGATATTTTTAATAGTTTTAAGTCTAAAGTATGTTAAAGTATCTGTGAATGTCGTGTATGTGCATATATAGTCACACACACATATATCAGTGTGCGTGTGTATGTGTGTGCTCACACCAAGGTGTGCTTATGAGGGTCGGCGGACTACTTCCCCCAGATCAAACTCAGATCAGGTTTGGCAGCCCAGCCTTTACTAACTAAGCCATCTCATTGACCCCATATTCACACATTTGCTAAGAATGTATACACATACATAGGTAGTTCATAAACAAACATACATATAGATGTATATACACATATGACTGTACATGACTATATACATGTGTGCATAAGTACATGCACATTCTATGTCTGCCAATATAGCTAGGAAAGCAGTAATGGAACAAAGGGGTTAGTAATGAAGAATGAAATGTGTCATTCAGAAATGAGGCTAGAACACTGAATCATGTCAAAATCATTGTAAAGTCTCTCAGATTCCAGCACTGGAAGTCAATGCTTCTCTGCTTTAAGTGAAATTGTGTTAATGTGAATGCCCTCGCAAGGCATTAAAGAAGAAAAATTATTAGAGAAGAGAAAAATCCATCCGTGTGAATAGAAGAAGCAAAAGACACCCACTGCTGTTTCTGTGATGAGGATGTTTCTACAGGAAGATGAGACCTGCTGGAATGGAATGTTATAAAGATTGATGACTTGCATAGTGTGTGTGTGTGTGTGTGTGTGTGTGTGTGTGTGTGTGTGTGTGTGTGTGGTGTATATGTTTAATGTCAACTATAGCATTTATTTCTCCAAGTCACACCCTGGATCCATACCAGAGGAACTCTGGGAACTGCAAGCTGGTAATCAAAGAACCCCAAATCTGTACTTTCTTGTACTTAAAAACAACAGTGAACCAGCAATGTGGGACTCAGAAAAGATTCTGTCCACTTTTCTAGTACAGTTTGAACAACTAACTCACTTTCTGCATCAAGGGCAGGTGTAGCCTCGTCTAAGATCAGAATTTTGGGGTTTCAAACTAGCGCTCGAGCAATGGCAATTCTCTGTTTCTGCCTCCACTCATTTGAGCTCCTTGCTCCCTCACTAGTGTGTTAAATTTCTAATGAGATACAGAGAGGAAAAATCCCAAACACAGAAAGGTGATTAAATGATTAGAAGAGGAAATGACAAGCACATTTTGTGTTTCAATACCAGCTCGATGACTACTTTAGCTTGGCCGTTCAGACTCTGTTAAAACAAACATCTCTGAGAAAAGGTCCTAAGGGAAGGTGGCTTAGGACCAAACCAGATAAACAGAAACAAGGATTCTTAGAAAAATTCTTAATTGGAGTGAATTTTCAAATCTCTTCTAGATGACCTCAGAATACTTTTAAAAATCTATGAAGCATACACTGTAATATAAGTGTTTGTTCTCAGTTTGATAGGTTGTCTATACTTTTCCTCTTGGAGACTCTGAAAAGTAGGATGACAAGAATGAACGCCATGTAGTAGGGTGTGGTGGTGCCCTAGTGCTGAGAAGGCTCAGGCGGGATGCTCAGGGGTCAAGGCCATTCTCAAGTGCTTGTCGATTTTAAAGTCAATGTTGGGTATAGGAGAACTCGCCTTAGAAACAAGCCCAGAAGACCAGGCATGGTGGTGTACGGCTTTAATTCCAGCACTGAGGAGGCAGAGGCAGGTGGGTTTCTGTGAGTTCAAGCCAGTCTTGCTTATGTAGTGAGTCCCAGGACAGAAAGGGCTCTGCCTTAAACAAACAAACAAAACAAAACCAACAACAAAACCAACCAACAAACAAAAACAAAAACACCACACAGAACCCAAACAAGTTGAACCAAAATTCATCACAACTTCTTTTTTAAAAGCCTTATTTTTTTCCTAAGAGCATTTTTCAGTCTTGGGAAAAATTTAAGGCTCTGCTTTTTATTTATTTCTTGATAAATGCATTTTTAATAAATTGAATATTATTTTATTATAGTGGGATAGCTTCTATCATCTGTGATCTGTATTAGTCATATTCTGTTGGATTATGACACACATTTCAACAAGGATAAAAGTTTTAATATTTTTTCTAAAAATTTAATTTCTAGAGACTTTTTTCTCTAAAAAAATGTTAGTCTTGGGGCTGGAGTGATGGTTCAGTGGTTAAGAGTACTTGCCGCCTTGGTAGAGATACACATTTGTTTGCCACATCCACATGGTGCTAACAATCACCTGTAACTCCTGTTCTCAAGGATCTAATGCCTTGTCCTGCTCTCCATGGACACAGCACACATGTAATGCAGACACTCATATACCCAAAAAACCGTTAAAAGGATGAAAGATTTCAAAAAAGAATAGTCTTGTAGAATAGTTCATGCACAATAAATGGACACATTTTATGGATACAGCTCTGTTGTTTTTGGCAAACAAGTTACTACAGCATGCCACTGTCACACAGTTATGGAACAGAACGCCACTGTGACCTACAAAATCTCAGGATCTTTTTGAGTCAAAACCAGACATTGTTTTAAAATATTTACATTTGGTTTCCATAGTGCAAACTTATGTATCTGTCTGTCTGTCTATCCATCCATCCATCCATCCATCCATCCATCCATCCATCCATCCATCTATCTATCTATCTATCTATCTATCTATCTATCTATCTATCTATCTTCTACTCTTTTGTTTATTTATTTATTTTTGGGAGTACCTAGTGCAACCCAGGATGACCTTGAGCTGTTTTTGTGTCTCTTCCTGCTCCACTTCCCAAATGCTGGGATTACAAGCATGGGCCATAATGTCAGGATTTATATGGTGTTGAGTATTGAACCCAGGGCTTCTTGCATGCCAGGCAAACCAGTGTGGTAGTGTTGTGGGTTTTGTTTCTTGTTTTTTACATTTCTTTCCTTTGGTGATTTTATATATATGCAATGTATTTTGATTATGTCTACCTTCTAGGACCCTAGTCCATCCAACTCCCAACTCCTCCTCGACTCTCTCTGGGTTTGGTTCCAAATGTCAAGCTCCCTGTGCCATGCAGCTGGTGAAGCAGAGACATTCAGAACATGTTCTTGTACCGTGTGTCTAGCCTTTTCAGTTTCTAAATGGTGGTTTTTGAAAGAAGGTCTTAATTTAATTTAATCTTTCTTTTGTTTCTTTTCTTCTCTCTTGGGTGTGGGGGGAGGTGGTCGTGAGCCTAGGGCCTTGTGTACTCTAGGCAAACACTCCACACTAAGTTACATCCCTAGCCTTTAGTTTCAGTTCTTTTTATAATATTTTTAAGAAAAATTTCCTACATGTGTACGATGTATCTTGATCATATCCTCACTCCTCTTTTGAGACATTGTCTTATTTATTATCCAGCTCAGACTTCTCAAACATGACATTCTCCTACCACTGCCTCTGGATCACACATGCTTGGCCAGTTTAGTATTTTGTTTTTAAGATTTACTTTTTTAAATCTTTATTTGTGTTTGCATGCGCGCACGCGTGTGTGTGTGTGTGTGTGTGTGCGCGCGCAGGTGCCTAGGGAAGCCAGAAAAGGGTATGTGGTCCCTGGTACAAGAGTTACAGGTGGTTGTGAGCTGTCCAGTATGTGTGCTGGGAGCACAAACTTGGGTCTTCTGGAAGAGCAGCAAGTGCCATTAACTGCTGAGCTGTCTCTCTACTTTTCATTTTACCCCTTTAAACAATAGTACATAGCTTCTGAATTCTTTGCTTATTGCAACATTGTGATTTTCTTCTTTCACCTACAGTATTAATTAATCATTCTTTTGAAGATTATCTTAATGTATAGCTCAGATTGTCTTGTACTTGTTAAGTAGTGTGGGCTGGCCACTAAATGGTGATCCTCCTGTGTCAGCCTACTAAGTGCTTTTCTAAATTTTCATTTTTGAAATCCAAGCTAATATTTTGCTCTAAGACAAATTAAGTTTTGTGTGTGGTGTGAGCAAAAACCACACAGTTCATTTGTTGTCTTATTCCAGGACCATTCATTTACATTTTTCACCTGCTTACTTTATTCTATTTGTTAGAATGTACAGGGCATGTGGGCCTGTTCCTGGGGCCTGCACCCTGCTGTTCTGCACAGCCTCCTGCTCCTCCTTCTGCGCTGGTTGTTTTCCTGGACTGGATGTTGCAAGTGTGTGCTAGTTTTGTTGTTCTGTTCTTAAAGCTGCTTTGTCTATTTCTCATATTTTGATTTTATAAATACAAAACGATTTTGGTGTTCATACACCATTTCTACGCATATACAAAAGATTCATGGACTTTTCTGACTGGTGAAGAATCAGATTTATAGGTCAACTTGGGAAGAATATATCACCTTAAAAACATTGACTCTTTAGTAAATAAGGTACAACTTAATTAGGACTTCTTTCATTATTTTGGTCAATCTTTTATTAAATGTACTTTTAAGAAATCTTAATTTAGATGATATTGTGAATGTTTTAATTTTTTTATTATGTTTGCTACCTTTTAAAGATTCAGTTGATTTTTAAAGGAAGTTTGGGCTCATTAGTTGGTTGTTTTTTCTTGAATTTGTTTGGCAATTTGTGTCTTGAAAGGGGTTGACCCTTTTCCAGATTAAGTCCACAGGCCAGTGGAGTTCATAGCATCTCCATGTGGACAGCTTGTCAGTGACTAGGATCTGTGGTCAAGAATGACCTTCCATTGTTGATTCTCTTTCTCTGCCTGTATTCCTCCCCCTCCCATTCTCTACCCCCCTTTTTCCTTATTCAGCTCCGCCTTCCCCTGACCCTTTCTCGCGTCTCTCTCTTTTCCAGTGAAACCACGCCTGTGAGCTTCAGCACTCATCATGCTAGTGTGCAGTTTCTTCTTTTCTTCTGTGGATTACAGCATTGTGAAATATCAGTAAAATATCAGCTTTACTGTGAGGAGCATCTTGTCTATAAATGTTCCTTTAGTAAAGTAAGCACTAACTTGTAGAGTTGGGCTAAAAAGCACACAGAAACTCTCCCAAATCTAAGTGAGAGGCAAGAGAGCACCATGCCTTATAAGGAAATTTGTTGATAGGAGGGAGGCCAACAGAAGGAAATACCTTCTCAACTACGGGGAAAAAGCCTTTAAGCCACGAGTTATATTTCTGACTTACATTCCATGCTAATTACTATGATAAATCATGGCATAATATACATTATTTTAAAAAGTTATTTTGTTATAATTAATGCACACAGTGTGGTTTGTAAGTAAGTCCTTCAAAATGAATGTTTTTGTTATTTTAACCTTCTGGAATGATGAATTTTAGATGTACTTTAATTTCAACTTTCAAGTGTCAGATTTTTTTTTTTTTATAATATATCTTACTGGGTGCATCCCACAATTTTTAAGTGGTTCTAATGAACTTAAAAACAGGATAAGTAGATAAATGATTTAATAATTATCACAAAATGCTCACTGATACATGTATTGTTGTCAAGAATTTCAAATTTATCACGTCTTTTTACAGTTCCCCATTTCTTAAGCATTGTTCATTACTTCTGCTTGGTCCCCTCAACCTTGATCAACAGTCCTGACAGTGTGCTTGAGCACGTCTTTCTCACTATTAACCACTAGGTGGCGGTACAAACCAACATTTTTTTGCAGAAACCATTTCTCAATTTGCGCTCAGGATTTTATCAAATTTGTTTGTCCTGCTTTAACATGGGGATCATTCTCTCTCTTCAAGGTACAGTGAAACACTGCCAAACCTATGATGCCGTCTGAGGTCTTGGATTTCGACTATCTTCTTAAACCGAAGAATAAACTGAAAAGTGGTATTAAGGCAAGGATTGGCTATATTTTGGTAAAATATTTATTGTATGAATAACACTGAGGTTTTTTTTTCCTGGTAGATTGGAATCAATAAATCATCAAGAAGCAATCAATTTAAAATCCCATGAAACCACAAATTAAGTATTAATAAGGTTGTCAATAAGATACACGCACACAAACACTGTAGGTGCTACAACTGTTATTATGGAGACAGAAGCCATCAACTTTGCTGTTTTCAGACTGATGGCACCAGTAATGTTCTAGCCTTCCTAATTCTCATTGCAACGTTCTAGCCTTCCTAATTTCTCAATGCAATATTCTAACCTTCCTAATTTCTTAATGCAGTGTTCTAGCCTTCCTAATTTCTCAACACCTGTTCAATCACAAAAGACCAAAGTTCCTTCTACTCATCGTTTTAACTGATAGTAAATAAACTGTCTTCCTAGGTAGCACTGTTGCAGCAGCATATTCTAGGGACGGGACTAGATGTGGCCATCAGAGACTCCACTCCGCACAGCCTGGCATTTATGTGAGAATGGACACTGCTTTACACTCATTCAGTGAGTTATTTAGTCGATATTAGCATGGACTCGATGTCTATAACATTTTAAATGTGGACTGAGACATGCAATTTAAAAGAGACTAGCTTCTACAAGATTTTCTTTTAAAGACATTAATTGATGTTAAGTAATTGGGAATATCAGCTTCAGGCAAGAGTTAATTCCAACATTATAGATTACGGACAATGAGAAAGAGTGGGCCAGAGAGATGGCTCCGCATGTAAGGATACCTGCTGTATGAGCCTGTCCTCTTGAATTCGATCCTTGGAACCCATACGAAAGTGGAAGGAGAGAAGCAGCTTTCTGAACGCCACACGTGATCTGTAGCTCTGTCACCCCTCTCCCTGGCACTCTCTTGAAATAGTAATAAATACAATTTTAAAAGAATAAGCATGCATTCTATAGATATCACTCTTCTAACACATTTTGAAATTCTATTTTTCTGTTTTTGATATTGTTGTTTGCTGTGCGGGGGTCAAACCCAAGGCCTTGGCATTCCAGGCCCACACTCACCAACACCAAGGCCTTGGCATTCCAGGCACACACTCACCAACACCAAGGCCTTGGCATTCCAGGCACACACTCACCAATACCACTCAAGTACAACTTCAGCCTTTGCCCCCCCCCCTTTTTAAAACATAGTTTCACTGTGTATCCCCGGCTGGGTCTAAACTCATGAGATCTCCTCCTCAACCTCCTGAGTGCCAACATTTTAGGTATGTATCACTATGCCCAGCTAAATTTTGAAATTATTTAGAAGAAGTGGTGTGGTAGTTTGAATGAAAATGGTTCCATGGGCTCATGGGGACTGGCGTCATTGGGAAGTGTGGTCTTGTTGGAGTAGGTGTGGCACTGTTGGAGGAATTGTATCACTGGGGGCAGGCTTTGAGTTCTCAGAAGCTCCAGCCAGGCCTAGTGTGGCTCATTGTCTTTCTGCTGCCTGCAGAACCAGATGTAGGACTCTCAGCTATTCATCCTGCACCATGTCTGCCTGCCTGCTGCCATGCTTCCAACCATGACAATAATGGACTAAACTTCTGAACTGTAGGTCAGACACAATTAGATGCTTTCCTTTCTAAGAGTTGCCATGGTCGTGGTGTCTGCACAGCAATGTCCCTAACTAGGACAACTGGCAGTTCAAACTCTGCTGTTTTCCCTACACTCATTAACCTTGAACCTGGTTTATAGTCTATTTACTCTGTTGTCGATCTACATATAAGAATGTGGACTCCAAAAGGCAGAGGCTTTTGTCTGCCTTGCTCACTGCAGGCTTCCCAGAGCCCAGACCCATCTGGAGCACATCAGCTGAGTGAAGAGACACACAGGAAGGAGTCCAGCCCACCTTGTCTCAACATCACTGTAAATACTGGGAGTTGGCACAGCTGGTAGTATTTCCAAATTCCATTCTGTGAACATGCCTTTTCTTTCTTTCTGTGTATGTGTGTACATGTTCATATATGTGTGGAGAAACCAATGTTTGTGTAAGTGCACATATATGCATAGAGATCAATGTTTGTGGAGAAACCAATGTTTGTGTATGTGCACATATATGCATAGAGATCAATGTTTGATTATCTTCCTGGATCACTCTCCTCCTTATCTTTGAGATACAGCCTCTTAGGGAATCTGGACCTCACCAATGTATCCACACTGCCCAGAAAGCCCACAGATTCTCCCATCTGCACTTCCCCAGCACTGGGATTGCAGATGTGCATCTGATGTGGGACTCCCCTCTGTATGGTGTGAATATCACTGGTTATTATAGAAACTGCCTTGGCCTGTGGTAGGGCAAAAGAGTAGAGCTACACAGGGAAAACTAAACTGAATGCTGGGAGAAGGAAGGAGGAGTTTCGAGAAGCCATGGAGCCAGAGACAGATGTGCCAAAACCTTGCTGGTAAGCCACAGCCATGTGGCAATACACAGATTAATAGAAATGGGCTAAATTAAATGTAAGAGTTAGTCAATAAGAAGCTAGAGCTAATGGGCCAAGCAGTGATTTAATTAATACAGGTTCTGTGTTATTTCAGGGCTGAGCACCGGGAACAAACAAGCGGCCTCCTACAATGCACATCTGGCCAGCAAGCCTCACAGACCTTCCTGTCTCCACCTCCCCAGCACTGGGATTGCAGACATGCATCTGGCCAGCAAGCCTCCCAGATCCCCTTGTCTTTACTTTGCTGGCAGTGAGAGTGCAGATGTGCAAGCCAGGCCAGGCCTAGTTTTAAGTGAGTGCTGGGAATACAGCACCTGTGACCACATAGCAAGGCCTGAAACACCGAGCCATCTCCCAGTCTCTTTCCCCTGGTTTTCCTAGCGTTTGTACTTACACAGCCTTCTTTGGGGTCACACAGCCTCTGCAGAAGCTGGACTGTTGTGCTCCTGCCAGTGTCACTGGGACCAACCAAAGCTCTCCAGTATTAATCTTGAGACTGAGACCTTTGAGACTCTGTTATGTACACAGGAAATGATACCATTAGGTATTCTAGACAACATTGTGCATTCAGTTAGAAAGTTAATTTGTAATATAAACAGAAAATTCTTATGTCACACATAAACAATTCAGATATTATACTTATTTGTATAATATTTCATTTATAGCTCCAATAATACATAGTTTGGGAGTATAATGTTTAAAATTTTCTCTATACAAAGAGGAGATATAATTTAAGAGTTAGCTAGCTACAACTAGCTAAACCATTCACTTTTTTGCTTTTTTATTAGCATATTTCAATTGTACAAAAATAAAGGGTTTCATTGTGGCATTTTCTTACATACATATACTATATATTGATCACATTCATCCCTTCCTTGCTTTATCTTTTCCTCCCCCCCCGTTGAATTCCTTCCTCTTTCCAAATAAACGTCACATTTTTTCCTAAACATGTATGTCTGGTGTGTGTTCATGTGTATATTACATGCATGTGTATGCATGCACATGGAGGCCCGAGGTTGGCATCAGGAATATTCCCCAGTTCTCTGCCTTCAATATGGAGGCAGGGTCTCTCTGAGTGTGACTAGCTTTCTTTGCAGCTTCCATCGCTGCCTCCCGCACGCTTGGATTGGGGTCGGCTTTAAGTGAGGGCTGGGGGTCTGGACCCTGATCCTCATGTCTGAATAGTGAGCAAACTTCACATTTTAACTGAAATATCTTACATAAATCTTTTTTTTAAATTATTTTTATTTTATGTGCACAGGTGTTTTACCTGCATGTCTGCTGTGTGAGGATGCCAGATCCCCTGGAACTTGAGTTACAGACAGCTGTGAGCTGCCATGTTGGTGCTGGGGATTGAACCTGGTCCTCTGGAAGAGCAGCCAGTGTTCTTAACTGCTGAGACATCTCTCCAGCTCCTTCTTACATGAATCACATGACAACTAAATTATATTTTTATCTTTTAATTTGCACAGATTAAATCTTGACAGGTAACTTTGAGTTATTCAAGAAAGATCTCCCTTAGAATAAGTCTAACGTTTCCACAAGATGTATTTAAAAAAGCAGTTGGCAAGCCCACAGGGGCACAAGTGAGATCGTACCAGTTCTAGTCACAGATCTAAGTGAGATCTTACCAGTTCTAGTCACAGATCTAAGCACACAGTGGAAATATTTACAAAATTTTCTCCCTGTCTGAGAGTCACCACCAGGCTTTAGTATCCCAGGACTTGCCATGTGAGAGCAGTCTCAACAATGATATGAGCTGCCCCCTGACAGACTTCCTCAGAGAGTTTTGCTCCAGCTGTGTTTTCAGCTCCAAATGAGCCTCTTCTTTTGACCTCACCATTTGTAAAGAAACAAATATTTAAATAAGCACAGTGTGAACCCTTCAGTGTGCCAACCAGAAAGGCAGTTTTGGAAAGGCGATGAGCACCGTGGACTAATGATAAGGGTATTGCTCAGCCTGGCTTCCATTAATGCCATGGAAGAATGTGTCCGCACTTAAAGCCAGTAGGCCTTAAAAATTAATTATTCAGCTTAACAGAAAAGGTTATGTTCAAAATTTAAGTGTGGGGAGATGGCTCAGCATATAAAAATGTTAGCCACAGAAGCCAGATGATTTGGGTTCAATTCCTGAAACCCATTTTTTAAAAAATTCAATGCAGTAGATTTCACCTAGGAAAATCACAGGCCAAGTAGCATTGGGCATTCATCAAATCAGCAGAAATGAGAGAGGGACCTGTCTCAGTAAGCTGGCAGGGAGAACCAGGTCCTGAAAGCGAAGCCGCCCTCTGACGGCCATGTGTGCAAAGTGGCAGGCTCCTCCTGCCCCCCAAAATGACTTTAAAACAACTGTTTACCCAAATATGGTGGCACACATCTGTCCAAGTTTGAAGCTGACCTGGGCTACATAGTGAAAACCCAGTTTCAAATCAAAGAAACAAATAAAAGAATTGTTTAGAACAACATGGCTCAGAGCACTGTAATGGCACAATTGGTGCCCAGGGCCCAGAAGCCAACCTAAATGTCAAAATATAGTCTAAAATATTACTTTAATCTTAGCCTGGTGAGGTGAAAAGGCAAAAACTGGGGCAACAATAGTAAGTGACAAACAAATCATAAAATAAAAGACTTTGATGAGAGAATCCCAGCAAAAGAGATAGAGTAAAAACAAGGTAGTGGGAGTAGACACATAATTTTAACCCAAATTCTGTAAGGTGCATTAGGAATAATTAAGGTACATTGATGCAATAGTAATCTCATCTGTCTCACTTAAAAATTGCCCCCCTTTTGTCCTAATTATGAATTTTGTTAGTAGCTGCCTTTTGCAATCTTTAACAATACTATTTTGTGGGCGGGTAGCAAAGGGAGTAAACATATTAATTAAATGTAAGGGAAAAGTTAACAGGAAGAACAGATATTTTTTTCCAGGAACTATTTGCGTGTTAAAGATTAGTTTACTGAGTGCACTCCAAGAGGGCAGTAGGCAGTCCCCTTCTAAGAGTGGGACACACTCTGTGCGTGTGCACGCTCATGTGTGCGCGTGCATACGCCTGTAAAGTGAGAGGAAGTATATCAAAGACACAGTTGCCGATGCAGTAGAAGCCTCAGAGCTGGGAGAGGGGAAGGCCTTTCAAGTGCCCAATAACTGGTGGTTGGAAACTCCCAGGTCCAAGTAAGTGCAGTGCTACCAGGAGGTGGCAGCATTCATTAATCCAAGACATTTTGGTGCACTCAGAAATACAGAGGGAGGAAACATGGAGTTAAAAATGCCTATTAGTTAACCGTAGGAGAGAGGCTGAAAAAGATCCTAAGAGATATTTGCCCATTTCTTATCAGTCAGCCTCGCTCTCAGTCTAATTGACTCTCTAAGCAATTAGCCAAAATGTGAATAAAAATTATCACAGAGAGGACTGGGGTCACTGGGCAAGCACTTGGCATGCAAGTGTAAGGCTTAGTAGTTCTGCTCCCAGCACTCACACTAACGCTGGGAGGTGGTGGGCAGCCCACCTGTAATCCCGGGGTTTGGGATCCCTGAGCAAACTGGCTAGCTAGACTGGATGAACTGGTGAGCTTTGGGTCCAAGTGAGAGATTCTTCCTTGATATGTAAGGTGGAGAATGACCAAGGAAGACACCAAATGTTGATCGGTGGCCTCCACAGACATATGCACACATGTACGAGCACACCCACAAGTGAACATGTGATGGGGGAAGAGCCACTAGCCAATCACATCAAGTTGGGGTGTGGCTACTGAACCCCAGGTAGAAAATCGAGAGAACTCAGGTATGCGCTCTCTCCATGCGGTGTCCGCCAGAGGGATCGGATCGCGACTTTGGTAGAGTGAGTTCCCCTTTTTCCTTTCATTAAAAATACCTGTTTCTATTGAGCTAGCTTGGTTATTGATTTGTGCCAACTTGATAATTCGTCATCAAACATGCATACACGTATATCACACATACACAAACAAACAAATCTTTAAAAAACAATCCCAGCCCTGCTCCCACTGCCTCTAGAGTGATGACATTTATTTGGGCGCAGTCCATCTTTTGGGGGAGGTAAGGGGAAAGAAAGAAATAATCTCATAATAGAATATTCTTGTCAGAAGATAATGTCAGAAAATAGTACAGTGCAACTAAATTTAAGTTACCTGGACAGACAGTCTTGATGGATAGCTGAAAGAAACATTTTTAAATTCTATGTTTCCTTCTACACATTCAGGCTTATATCCAGTTGTTGAGAAGTTATCTATATTGGGTTTCTTGGAAAAACAAAGAGACTGTTATACATCTTTAAAGGGCCAAGCTGATACTGCCTCTCTTCCGAAATACTTTAGAGGTGAGCTTTAAGTTTCTTTTCAAATTTCCTTCCTGTTTTAGAAGTGCATGAAGTTAGCCATGAAGTTTTCGATAAGACCCATGTTCCCCACAAAAGAGTTAGAGTCTTTCATCTCATAACCAAATGACCACTATGGTTTGGATGAAATGAGTGTGTCTGTCTTTTGGGCTTTTTTTTGCATTAAGGATTGCTATATTTCAAAGCTCCTACCTTATCAATAACCTGAAAAATATTAAAGGCAGCTCCCCGGGCTATGGCGAAGGTTTCCAAGTGAGGGGCTGCAGATCCAAAGCAATAACTCCTATGGATCACACTGAAGAAAACCTACAGAAACAGAGCAAACGATGGTCACCTTTCCACAGGGAGAAAGGCGATGTGATGGGGACACATGTGGCCTAGGTTCACAGAGAAATATGAGGTAACTTAGGTAAGAATGTGGAAGACGTGATGAACTATAAGAGAAACACAGACCATCCCCAGCGTTTGTGGCTTTTTCTTAGGGTGACTCTCCACTGTTGCATGGGTTTGTGTCTCTACAGCTGCGGTGACACTGGAGCCATCTGAACTGTGCTGGCCACAGGGAGCTGCCGGCAAGCAGCTCTTGCTGTGCAATCCTCCCCTCCCTTGTGGCCTTCGCTGGAAGCTTTAGCAAGAGAGTGATAGAAGTTGATAGCTTAGAGACATTGTGTTGTTTCTGTCCCTGTTTTAAAAACTGTTCTGGTCAGCCAGGCGGTGGTGGCACATGCCTTTAATCCCCACACTCTGGAGGCAGAGACAGGTGGATCTCTGTGAGTTCAGGGCCAGCCTGGCCTATAGAGGGAGTTCAAGACAGGTATCAAAATTACGGAGAAACCCTGTCTCGAAAAATCAACTGTTTCTGTCATCTGTCACTGGACAGCTGTCCATAGTTAGAAAAACGCCTGTGACAAAGTGTCAAATAAGGAGAGAATTCTAAAAGTAGATGTGGGAACTAGAGGAGCAAAAATTAGCTGCAGATTCTTTATATGAGACGAATGAACTTAAAGCATTAACTATGAAAGTCTCAAATCTAAAAGATGAACTTAGTTGAAAGGAGACATATGATAAGATGAGAAGACCAAACAGAAACGGAAGCAGTAGAGCAGGTCCTATTGGTCAGTGTGCCAGACTTTTCCAGCCTGAACTGATGTCTTTGCTGTTGAAACTGAGGGAGGGATAACTCCATGAGTTACAATTTCATACATAACTGTAGCAGTTTAAAGGACCTGGGTTGCAAGGTTGGAAAGGGCTACGTGAAGCTTTCTTTTTTCTTATAATTTATGTGCATGTGTTTCTGTGTGTGTGCACCTGTGCAAGTGTCAGAAGAGACCAGTGGGCATGGGGTCCCCTGGAGTTGGAGCTGAAGATATAGGCAGTTATGAACCATTCCCATCCAAAATTGTGCTGGAACCAAACCCAGGTCTTCTTCAAAAGCAGTACAAGCTCTTAACTGCTGAACCATCTCTCCAGCCTCATGTAGTTTGTTTTAAACTTGGCTCGATTCTAGAAAGGATAGAGGAGCAACAGATGGAGCCTTTCACTTAGCAATGTTTCTGTGGACTGTGATCTAATCCCAGGAAGTCTGAAAGGAAAAGCCTTACTGCAGTGCTGGATTAAAAGAACTCTATTCAGAGCTGGGCATGGGTGTGGGCAGATCTCTGAGATCAAAGCCAGCCTGTTTTACAAAGTGAGTTCCAGGATGGCCAGGGCTACATAGAGAAACTCTGTTTCAAAAAACAAACAAAAAAGAAAACTGTATTTATTAGTGGGGAATTCAATTATGACTATGTTTCTTCTGAAAGCACAATCCTTGGCATAATGAGTACACAAAACATGTTGGATTAAAAATCTTAACTATATATTTTATATATAAATGTGTTTTATGTATTCTAATATATATATTTTCTCTATATATTAGAATCTAAAAGTACATCCAAATTATGAGAAGGAAAAATATTGGTTTAAAACATATTTGAAAAGTCATCCTCATTCAAAATGAAACTTTCTTACTAAATAAACTCTAGATAAGTAAAGATGCCTAAGCCTGTCTGTCACCTTTGTTTTCAAACAAGACTTACAGCAGGAATAGTTCCGATGCTGTAGCCAGGCTCTCCACTGAAAATTAAGGCGGTTCCATACCCAAAAGCCAGTCCATAGGCTCCATTTATGAGAGAGTTTTGAAACTACAGCCTTGCATCTTTCAGATTCTGTGTATACCTTACAAAGACGGAACACCAGGTCACCTTTGCAGAAAACAAAACCAAGCACTTTTTGTCACAGTTAAAGGCACAGACCTTTGAATTTCTTTCTCTGGGCTCCAAAGGCTGTGACTGTTTGGACGGATGACTTCTTCAGCTACAGACCCGGCTTTGGAACAGGCATCAAGCTCCTTACTGGTCAATGAGATGACCATCTAGAGTAAACACAACCACTGTTAAACAAAGAATGAACCTGCTGTGGTTTGAATGTGAAATGTTTCCCAGAGGCTCAGCTAGTCATATTTTTGGGATCTTTAGAAGTGGTGTCTAGCTGATGATATAGGTTCCTACAGGTGGGTAGAGCCCACTTCTGGTTATTTTTTTTCTCTCTCTATTTCCTGGTCTTTGGAGCTAGGAGGCCTAGCCATGCCTTTTCATCACCACTGGCTCTCCCCTCTATTTATCCTGTCATGGTGGACTAAAACAAGCTATGAGCCAAAAATAAAACTTCTCTCTTTCTCTTGTTATTTATGCCACAGCAACATAAAACTGATGGCTAGTTTTAAACTGTCAGCTTGACATATCTAGAATTCAATCAGCTTGACCCGTGAGCATGCTTGTTGAACAATCTCTTGATTATATTAATAGAGGTGGGGACACCTGCCCATTCCAGGTGGTCCATTCTGGGTTGTGTGGGAAAGGAGAAGGCTAAGCAACATTTCTCTCTCTGCCCTTGACTGCAGCTTTGACACCCCTGCTGCGACAGGCCAGGAACTGTGAGTGAACACAAACCCTCCTCTCCTACTGCCTTTGTCAGAGTTGTTTGTCACAGCAGCAGGAAAGGAAGCCTGGGCATTAACCACTGGAGAATCTGAGGAAGTGACAATTTGCCTGGCACCTCACCCACACACAATTTGAATCCTGGGGCTGTCCATGACCCAGTATCTACATCCTTATCTGACTTTTCCTTCTGCCAGGAAAACCCCACTGTTTTCTCTGCATTTGAAAAGCTTCTTTTAGCTGTGGGTAGTTTTATTGGTACAATGGGGAGTATCTGATTCTGGAAAGGACATTAGAAACATTAGTTTTATGGACACTGATTTTAGTGAATCTGATTTGAATAGATTTTTTTTCTTATGCACAAAGAAAGTATTCCATGGGATATAGATCACAGGATTATGGCAGAAAGAGGAGCTTGGTTTCTTATATGTATGGGGAATGGTTTTAAAACTATTACTGTTCATACATGCTGGAGTATGTCCAGCAAATACTTTATCTCTCAACACTAGCAGGTGAGACTCAAAGTGAAAAAGGAGATCATTACTATTGACAGCAGTAGGTAGGACTATGGGGCTATCTGATTTCTCGAAAACCTGAAATAACAAGCATCCCTTCCTCAATTATGACCCGTTTGCCAACCTTTGGTAGTCTTAATTAGTAAAACAGTTCGGTGAGAGGGAACAACAGTAATACAATTCAAGTTGGGGCTTTGATATTGTCTACTAGTATAGCTAGCTACCTGTTTCCAAAATACCAAGTATATTTCATGCAATTGGAGTGTATTTGGTGTACAGGAAGCTTGAGTGGCAGGTAAAGTCATGGGACGGCCTGAATTGAATACTACTGTCTTAGTTGGGGTTGTCATTGCTGTGAGGAAAACCATGACCAAAAGCAGCTTGGGGAGGAAATGGTTCATTTTGTCCACAGTTCCATATAACATAACATAACATCATTCAAAGCAATGAAGACAGGAACTCAAGCAGGACAGGGATCCGGAGGCAGGAGCTGATACAGAGGCCATGGAGGGGTGCTGCTTATTAGCTTGCTCTACAGGGATTGCTCAAGCCTGCTTTTTTAGAGAACCCAGACCCACTAGCTGAGGAATGGCACCACCCACTATGGACTTGGCCCTCCCCTATTGATTGCTAATTAAGAAAATGCCTTAAAGCTGAATCTTATGGAGCATTTTCTCAACTGAAGCTCCCTCTAGGAAGACTCTAGATTGGGTCAAGTTAATAGAAATCAACTAATCATTTTCTGTGTTAACTTAAAAAAGACAATTATCTTCACAGAAAATCACTAAAGGGCAAACACCACACTGTGCTAAACCTTGCACAGTGTGCGGTATTGAACATTCATAAATACTTGCCAAATTAAACTGAGCTGAAGGGGATCATCCACCCTAATGCCTCTTGTCATTTGGGGGAACCTCGGCTCTCATTTGCTTGCTCTTCCATTAATACAATAGTGAAACTTAGACCCCTCTGCTGTTCCTTTACAACTTCTGTCCATCTTCTCATGAGCGGAGAAGGATCTGCTCCTGGTAACACATTCTAGGTATTTTTCCTATCAAGTGATCCTTATTTCATGCAATCCTTCACTGAAATAAAGATGAGGATTACAAGATCAACACCAAAAGCAAGAATATCACAGACCTATTGTCCAGTGTTCTTCAGAGGGATAGCCAGTGTACATTGCCCATGTTCCGCCAAAGAACCCCTCATACTCCGGTGAACTCATACTGTGTTGACCAACCCCAATGAAACACATTGGGTCACATGCACAGAAGATGTGACAAGTCACAGAAGGTGACTAGAGCAAGGGGGTGAGAGTGAGGGTGACAAGAAAGGGCATTTGGGGTGAATATGGTAAACTACATTTTATACATTTATGAATATGTATAAATATCCAAGCTTCCTTTTTAAAAAATATTTATTTATTTATTTATTATGTATACAATATTCTGTCTATGTGTATGTCTGCAGACCAGAAGAGGGCACCAGACCTCATTACAGATGGTTGTGAGCCACCATGTGGTTGCCGGGAATTAAACTCAGAACCTTTGGAAGAGCAGGCACTGCTCTTAACTTCTGAGCCGTCTCTCCATCCCCAAGCTTCCTTTTAAGAAATCAGTCAATCATGGAATATTTTTATTGCTAGATTGTTGATTGGACTTGTATAATGATAGCAAGGGAGCCAGGAGATTTTGTGAATTTTATTTTTGAAAAATGAGTATTAAAAAATTAAAAGTAATAGTGCCTTTGGTGTTAGTACTGGGCATGGGCACTGGAGAGCTGCGGAGACATTATTCTGAGAGATTTCTGAGATACACAGACACACACAGTAACTTCAAAGCAAGATTGCGGATAAAAATCACAATTTTCTGGTACGTACACTAAAACATTGCTCAGAAAGCAATTGAGAATGAAAATAGAAACTTGTGTAGAAAGCTGAAGTATGTTTACTTAGATGTTAATATATATTCTGAGTCATTTAAAGGTGTGTAAAGTGTAAAACTGAAGAGACTGATATCAAGCAGTATTTTAAGTGTGTTACTTGAGGGTTTTTAATCTTCAGTTCCACCGAGTGCATTCATTGAGGGATTTCGAATAAACAAAGCTCTGTCAGCAACAACTTAATGTCCAATGTGTGGTCATCATCCTCTGTCTTTGCTGCCCTTTGAAGCAGCACTAGGCTATTTTTTCTGTAAGATAGTGATGACAATCACATCTTAGTCATATAATCTGAAGATATAAAAGTAATTACTGGTTAAATGATCAGAGGTCGATAATCTCTCTTATACTTTAGGACATACAGCATAAACAGATACACCCCTCTCTCTTTTGCAAACTTGGTTAGATATTGGGCTCATTCTTCTGCTGCCAGGCTCTGACCTAGCTTGCTTACCCTCCAGAACATTGCCGACAAAGCCATTATGACAGGAGATGTGGACAGAAGCACCAGGGAGAGCTTCCAGCTCTTTATCCAGCTCATCACCAGGCCAACAGAAAACCCAGACATGTTCTGAAACAGCAGCGCCATCTTATCTCCAACACCATCACAGATTTTGTTGATGTCACTGCAACAAAGAAGGTTCCTGTGGTTTAGTTACGCACACACCAAGTCCATACACTAACTGTATTTTCCTTTACCCAGCTATGCGAGTGTTAAGTTCACAGATGTCACTGCCATCAAACCAGTTGATGTCTTATGCCAAAATTGAATGAAAGAACTGTTTTTGAATTCTTGTGGTTTGCCGGGCAGTGGTTATGACCCAGAAGGAAATCTGTATGTAGCCAAAAATGAGGGCAGTTACTCCTATCCCAACATAGTACAGTGTCAACCTGAGGGAAGATGACTGGAACATTAGGCAGAAGCACAGCTTTCCCCTGGATAAGATAAAACAAAACCGTCAGTAACTACTGAAAATAGAAAAGAAAGCTAATATTTGATGAAATTTATTCTGGATCCTAGAAAGCAACTAAAAGCACTAAAGTAACAGAATGAACAAATATTAAATAATATTCCAAGTTTCTCTTTACAGCACCTAGAACATATTTTTGATGTTATTAGTAGAAACTAGTACTTTTAACCTGTTTATTCCATCTTCTTCCAGTATTTATAATATTTTCTGGTGGAGACGTTACGTTGAGGTAATTAAGATAGGTCCAAGTGGAATAAGAGGGGAAAGAAAATGTTACTATTCACAAATAACTGACAGAGGAGGTGTGTGTGTGTGTGCGTGCGCGAATGTACATATATAACCCTTACTCTAGAATTCAATGTAAGGAACTTATGTTAAGGTAATGTATATAAAGGGTAAACATTGTGGGTGGTCATTTTAGGGATCATACTGATATGGAAAAGTTGAAAGGAGTTTTAACACCTCTGGTGGTTTGAATGTAATTGACCCTCATAAGCCCATAGGACGTGGCACTATTAAAAGGTGTGGCTTTGTTGGAGTAAGTATGGCCTGTTTGGAGGGAATGTGTCACTGTGGAGGCAGGCTTTAAGGTTTCATATGTGCTCAAGCCACGCCCAGTGACTCATACCACTTTCTGTTGTCTGCAGGTCAAGATGAAGGACTCTCAGCTCATTCTCCAGCACCATGTCTGCCTGTATGCCACCATGTCACACCGTGATAATAATGACTAAACCTCTGAAACTGTAAGCCAGCTACAATTAAATGTTTTCCTTTATAAGAGCTGCCATGGTAATGGTGTCTCTTCACAGCACTAGAAACCCTGACTAAGCCAACACCTAACTAGGAGGCTAGGTAAGAAACAGGGTTATTTAATAAGCACATATAGGGAATGTGCTGTGTGAGGTTCTAGAGCTATACTCATGTGCAATACAGATATTGACATTCTGGGGAAGGTAGGACACAAAACAAAGTTTCAGGTGTACTTGAAGGGAGTGAACGGGATAGGTCACGGAGTAATTGGTGTGTAAGTTAGAAGAGCTGGCACAGATAATAGAAAAGTCTCTTTGAAGAATTAATATTAGAGCTGGGTTCGAAAATGTGAAACAGAGACCAATGTGATAGAAGGAGAGAACAGATTCCCAGGAATTGACCTCTGATCTCCATTTACATGGTTTGGCAAGTGAGTTATCCAACTTCACTTCCTGCCAAATAATTAAAATGTGTGTGTGTTCATGTATATATGTTTATATATGTGCTCTTCATACTTTATATACAAACATATATAATGAGGAACATTCTAGGGAGAGAGAAAAGGTCTATACTGGATGAACAAAGCAGAAAAATGTTTGGCATGGTCCAAGAAAATGTTTAGCTAGATGATAAAGCAGGAGAACATGGCAAAACACTGGCTTTTAGAGATTGTGTACTCTTTCCCTTCTGTTCTAAGGTAAGTGAAAGATCGTCGGTACAGTCAGGCATAGACTGGCCCTACAGGCTGAACTTGGTAAAGGACCACTCTAGCCTTTTGCTGGAGAATGGGTAAAAGTGATAACAATGGAAGCAGGAAGTTACTGCATGAACCATTGGAAAGGATAAGGGCTTAGATGAGAACTGTGGTATAAAATAAAGGTATAAAAATGTAGAGAAATACTAAAAGTGTTTGCTACTAAGCTGGATTACCTACCTGAGTTTGATCCCTAGGACTTACATTATAGAAGGAGAGAAGTAATTCTCACAAGGTGTCCTTTGACCTATAAATGTTTGTAGTGACATGCATACACACACACACACATTCACACACACAATAAATAAACATGAAAAGAAATTTTAGAAAGTACACAGAGTCTAGATATATTTTAGAAATATAATTTGTCAGACTAATGGGACCTCCAGATAGACAGCCTTCTTTGCCATTAATACAACCAGAAGATTGTGAAGAAAAACAAACTTCCTCCCCATTGTTTCCAACCCTTTAAATTCTATATTCCTTGAGAAATATGTCCTGCTTCTTGATTGTTGGCCTGAACACCTATCCTGGAACTTAGTGACTTTCATAATTCCTAATGGGGGGTGAAGGGTGAGAATCTGAAGAGCTCTCCCAGCAGGGCCTCCTGTATCTATGGCAATTGGCAACGCCCTCTTACCACAGGAGTCTCCATCTATAGCACTCTCCTTGAAGCAGTGACCCCTTTACTATGACATAGGTGTTTTGATTTCTCAGTGCTTTGTATTTTGTGTTTATAATAATAAAACAATTCTTTGTTTATATACCCTTCAAACAAAATTGTCAATAGAACAGGATACAAGGAATGAAATCGGGAAAGACACCAAGGATGACTTTCTGTCTTTTAGGTTGAGCAGTGTAGTCAGTAGAGTGCCATTCATAGACATGAGGGACTGGGAATAAGGCAGATTTTCAGGTATCAGCAAGAGTTCTGGTTTGGACATGTTCAGTGTCCTGACATGGGAGTCTAGGCTGGAGAAGGCTGGAGACGGAATGTGAAAGCCAGAGCTTCCAGGCAGAACTCCAGCAAACAACCTGAGCAAAATCACTCTGGGAGACAAATATTAAACTGTAGGTTAAGAAAAGAGGGACAAGGCCTGAGCTCAGGAATTCTGCAGACAGGTGGTCTGAAGAGAAAGAGCCTGCAAAGAAAGTAAGTGGTTGGAAGTCAAGGGAGCCAAGCACTTAGTAGAACTAAAGAATAAAATAAGACAGGTGTTCATTTAAGATTTAATTACAGATTTGTCTAGTACTAAACTTTGTTTTTATCTCCAAAGTGATGCAGCATTCCCAACTGAGGTTTAAAAAGGCTACTCTGTCACCATAGTTAGCTTTCTGAACAAAACCTTACCGTTCTGCGGGTCTCATTTTTGTGCTCCTGTTTATGTCTTTGCTGTTGATGAGCAGTCTTAAGCATCAAGCCGAAGTGGCGTCTCGTGGAATGGTGATACAGACCTTTAACACCGTCAGGAGGCATAGGCGGGGAGATTTCGGGGCGGTCAGGCCAGCTAGCTTAGTGTACACAGAGATTTTTATGCTGACCAGGGATACATAGTCAGACAGACCCTGTGTCAAAAACCATTAGATACACCTTAAGGAAGGATGACCATGAGTTCCAAGCTACTCTGAGCTACGTGGAGAGTTCTAAGTCCCCGTTTACAGACCATTTTAAATAACAAATAAATGAACAGTCAAGGGCCAGAGAAAATACTAGGTGTTGTTCTGGTCTGTTTGCAGATTTTGAAAAGTTTAGTGATAAAGTATAGAAATCCCGTGAAGAAACCCAGTAAAGAGAAACACTAACTCTGCATGTGGTGATAAGTAAAGTCAAGCTTACTGTCACCTCATAATTTACGAAACAGAATACCTTTATGGCTTCCTATTATTCAGACTTTGTGATTGTTAATCTGGATACAACTTAGTCCCATTTAAACTTTATTTTTTTTTTAAATTTTGTTTTAAGAAACACTCGCGTTACTGTTTTCCCTCAATTCATCTTCCACTGCGCTTCCTTCTAACGCCTTCCTTTGTTTTCTTTCTGTGATGCTGAGCCTCAAACCCAAGGCCTTGCACATGCTAAGCTCTCCTAGGAAATTCGATTGCTAGCTCGTCTTCTCAAATTCTAAAATATATTTAAATTGCATTTTTCTATAACAGTTAAAAAGAAAATAATTTTTAGGAGAGGAAAGATGAATCCTTGCCCCTTTAACAGAGGTATCGAGGGACTGCAGTTCCAGGGCAAAACCGGCAATAAAAGCACGGGTCCTTCCTTTTCTGCTGATGAACAGAAAACTCAGAGAATATGACTCCACACTTTTTATTTTTCATTCTTTGTGTGTGAAGTATTTGTGTTTATGTTCACACGTGTGTGCTTTCACATTCAGAGGCCAAAGGTCAACGTTAGTTGTTTTCTTTCTTTGTGCTCCATCTTATCTTTTGAGACAGGGTATTTGCTGAACAAGGAGCTTGCTGACTTGTCTATATCGTCTTGCTAATGAGCTTCAAGAATCTGTCTGTCTCCCTCATTCCTGACTTTAGGGAGGGTGCTGGGGGGCCTGAACTCAGTTCCTCCCATCTCCTCAGACTCATACCCTTTAAGTATATGGGAAAATTATGTACTCATTATACTATATATGGGATGAGAGAAAAGCACGGTTATTTTAACCACTTTTGTATAATGTGAATAATTAAAGATTCCAGTTTTTTCTTATAGATATTGATTGGATAAAGTAGCAAGCAAGAAGTAGGAACATAATTCTTCATCTGGACTTACACAATGATATCTTCATTCACCTTCTCTTGAGACTGAGAGCAGTTCTGATAATTTGCTACAAAAAAAGATTTTCTCTTTTTAATTATAAAGGAAATTAACAATTAGCCATAATATTTCATGAATGTCCCTCTGAACCAAATACATGATTTTTGTTTGTTTGCTTCCTTTTATAGAAAATGGAGTTCTTGTCCCTGGTTCCATGATTCTTTGCTGTCTATGTTTTTACAGGAGAACTTACAGGAGCTATCTATTCTCTCAAGAACTATTTTCCCAAAGTGAGGAGTAAGAGAGAGCACTGTCCTTGTGCCTCACAGAAAGTTCACCCTTAGCACACATTTAATAATTCACTGCTTGCCAGCATGTTCACAGCATCCCACTTCCTGTGCATGAGTATGCTTTTTAGAATTAAATTCAACATGTCCCAGAGAAAGTTGTCATGGCAAAAAATGGACACAAATCTCATTGAAACATATTGGGTTATAACTAAGAGAACCACATAATAAAACTGTTTCAAGTGGTGCACACCTTTAATCCCAGCACTTGGAAGGCAGAGGCAGGCGGATCTCTGTGAGTTTGAGGCCAGTCTGGTCTATAGAGTGAGTTCCAAGACACAGAAAAACAATGCAGAGAAACTCTGTCTTCAAAAACTATAAACCCAAACAACAACAACAAAACTAAAAACCAAACCAAATCAAAACAAAACCCCCAAAACCAAATCCCACTCCCACACCAAAAAACCAAAACTAAAAAACAAGCAACAAAACAAAACTTTTCAAACAATGCTTACTAGTCTTTGATGCAATTTGTGTGTTTGTTTGTGTGTGTGTGTCTGTGTGTGTATCTTCTGGAAAAATAGCATCTACCATTAGCAACATCCAAAGTCCTGATTTAGCGAACAACACAAAGTCATAATCAGTACCCTACATTACAATTTTTTAAATAAATCTCTGTAATAAGCATTTGGAAAAAAACCTGGACACTTCAAAGTTCTTTATCTGTTATGTCCCATATAATAATGTCTGAATTTATTTATGTGTGAATAGTCATTCCCCATCATTCCATTTATGCAATTGTGATACATAATTTTAACTAGCCTATTTCAAAAAAATTATAATTGATGTAGAAGGAATGAAGATAATCCTAATAGAAATATTAAATTAGATTTAATCCAACTGCTAAAGATAATCAACACTGCTTCTAAAATGGTATCACATTGCAATAGAAATAGTGCAATCTCAATTTTGAGATTATATTAATAGAAGTAGTCTAAGCAAAAGTATAATGTTTGCACAAAAAGGAACAGCTAATTAATGGTAGTTTTTATTTTGTTTGTGGCAAACAAAATATTCTTTATTGTCTCTAGAAAATAAAGCATTAATAATTAGCAAAGCTGTTGTTAGAATGTTCAGACTATGCCTCATATTTCTACTTCTTTTAAAAGATTTATTTATTTTTATTTTATTTTATCTGTATAAATGTATTGCTTACATGTATGTGTACTGGGTATCCATGGAAATCAGAAGACGGCATCAGATCCCTTGAAACTGTGATGTGCTAGGAACTGAACCCACATCCTCTGAAAAAATAGCAAGTGCTCTTAACCACTGACCTACTTTTCCAGCCCCCAAACAACTCTTTAGTAATGTATAATATAAAAATATTATCCAAAAATACTTATCTAAAGTATTTTACCGCACTGATAAAATGACAGTATACTGCATTGATAAAATACAGCACAACAATATCTGTTACATATGCACTACATGTCCCTACCTAAAGCAAGTGTCTTAATGTTGTTATAAGACACTGTTACTAAGGCAACTTATAAAAGAAAACATTTAGTTTGAAGCTCATGGTTCCAGAGGATTAGAGTCAATGATCATCATGTTGGGGAGTGTGGCACCAGACAAGCAGGCACGTGCTGGAGCAGTAGCTGAGAACTCACATCTGATTCACAAGCATGAGGTAGAAAGAGCGAAAGAGTGGGGGGGTGAGAAGGAGGGGGAGAGAGGGAGGGAGGGAGAGAGAGCAAGCTAACTGGGAATGGCATAGATTACTGAACCATCAAAGCATACCTCCAATGACACACCTCCTCCAATAAGACCACACCTCCCAAACGTTCTCAAACAATCCCATCAACAGGGAACCAAGGAATCAAATATATAAGTCCATGGGGGCCATTCTCATTCAAAGCACCACAGCAAGTAAGACAATTATAGTAAGTAAGACATCAACCCAAATAAATACTACTCAGAAGACAGTCTTAAGCTGCTGGGTTTGCCATTCCCTCACTTAGGATTGACAGTCAGTAAATATCTACTCAGTGAACTGATGAATCAATATGCACAACAAAAAAAATTTAGCTTATATCACTAAAATGTAAATGTATTTGTGATGGGGTACAGATGTCTTCTTGTTCACAGGTCACTAGGGAAACTAGGAATGTTAACCACACAGGGACCTCTCCTCAATGGAAGAGATAAAATACCTGTTTCATGCCCAGAGAACTGGGAGTGGATATTGTTAATGATGTGGTGACCTTTTTGCTATCTGTGGTGCCAGAACTCATCCACTTTTTGTTATAGAGACAGACCTCACTCAAATCCCCCAGAATGTCTCTCCCAGATTTGCTCATCTTAGACCTTTATGTTTAGCTGGAGAACCCATCCTCTTGGTCACATATACTTTGTAAAGGAGTTTCTAATTAGTCACACCTAAACTTTATTGTGCATCTGGAATTGGAAAGATTGTTGCCTGGAAACTTTTCCCCAAGTTTTACTCTGTTTCAAATATGAGAACAACCTGGAATTAGGTTCCCCAAAGTCTGATCCAGGTTGACGAAATCAATATGAACTGAGTTTTCATTCTCATTTCTTTACAGGTTCACTTCACTGCCTGAACACCTGAAGCATCCTCCTCATTTTTGCACACACATTTTGTGTGTGTGTATTCACACATGTTTGTAGGCGCATGTTTCCATAGTCCCATAAAGCAGTTATTTCTCCCTCCCCTCTCCTTTTTCTCCTCTATCTCTTTTTTATTCCCTCTCCTCTTTTTTTCCTTGTTGTCCCTTTCTACCCCCACTTCCTCTTGCCCTCTCTCCTTTTTCTTCCTTTCCCTTTTTATCTTTCTTTCCACCACCCTTATATATTTTTGAAGACACACATCTTATTTGTGGTCTTTCTCAAGAACACTAATACAGACTTTGGTTATTTAGTATCAAATAACATAGACTTAAGTTCATATAATACAAATATTGTTTTATAATGATCTATAAGATCAATGTTTGACTACTTTAATGTGTTTGAGTCTCCAGTAAAAGAAAGATCTTGAACTTACTTCTGTTAGTTTGGAGTAGGCATCCATTAATGAAATGATCACTTATTTCTCCTAAAACCAGAGACATGAAAGGAACAGTGACTCCACTTACCATGGGCGCTAGCATCCCCAGTGTCATGAGTGCAATGTCCAGATTATCAGCAAAGCGGAACTGAGAAAATAAAGTATGGAAATGTTACTGTTGTGAAATTCAAGCAAAACTGCCAACCTACAATAGCGCATTCCATGAAGCAAACGTTACCTAACCAGCCGACTGTGAGATTAACTCAGTCATAAAACCATGGGCATGCCATTATCTGTACTGTAAAAGGAAACAAATAAGCACTCAGTCTTGGCTCTTAAGGATTCACAACAAGGTTTGAAAAGGGGCTGAAAAACAAATCAGCCCAAGAAATACAAGCTATAAAAAAATATGTCAGATCCCATGTGGTCGTGATTCCAAATCTTCTGTTTGGAATGAATTATTTTAAAGGGCTTGATGAAAATCCAATTAGCAAATTTTCATTCATCAGCAT
Source organism: Ondatra zibethicus (assembly GCA_004026605.1). Classification (NCBI taxonomy): domain Eukaryota; kingdom Metazoa; phylum Chordata; class Mammalia; order Rodentia; family Cricetidae; genus Ondatra; species Ondatra zibethicus. The sequence continues at coordinate 47,397 of PVIU01012283.1, forward strand.
TGGTGCATTGCCATCACTAACCATAAACATTCTGCTGGTAAAAATGTGATGTATTATATTTTTGATTTTTTAAAAAGTTTTTCAAATTAAATTTGCCCCCAAACAATTCCTATCTTGTAAACAAGGGCCAATAACGATTTACAGAGGTGTTGGTAGTTTGATGGAATGCTTGAAAGCCAAGCATTGGAATGCTCTGTCTTGTAACAAGTATCCACAATACCAATCTAAAACCAAACCACAATGACACCTGTGTGATGGGTTTTCCATCATGCTGAGAGAGGAGGATTAGAGTGTATGCTGAGCTGTATTAGATAGGAACAGCAGCAGGCAGGCTTAGTGCATACTATGTGTATGCAGACTGCATGTTTTCTTCACTCATTGCAATAGCTCAGCAGTAGTTATGAAGTAACTGCCATAGCATTTTGTCAGCACTACACATGATAAGATAAATAAGTGTCTGTTCCTGTCTTTCACTACCACAGTGCTCTATCTTATTTTTGAGATTAAAAATTCTGAGAATTTCATATATGGATATATTTCATTTCTTCCCCCTTCCTCTCCCCTCACCAAGTCATCTCATATCACTCCAGGTCCATCTTGAATTCATAATATCTTCTATAATTATTATTGTTACACACATACTCACCCATCTATACATGCATGAATACATACACCCTCCACACACTATGAAATCCATTAATGTTGTCCACATGTTTATGTGTTTGGGGTGTATTGCCTTGTTGGCAAAGTTCTTCACATTCTGATACTTCCTAGGATTTTAACTTTTGAAATACTCAGAAGTTGTTTCATGTGTGTTGCTGTGAAAGATAATTTTGGTTGTCAACTTGACACACTTGGGAAGAAGAGACCTCAACTGAAGAATTGTCTTCATCAGAAGGTCCTGAAGGCATGCCTGTGGGAGGATTTGCTTGACTGCCAATTAATGTAGGAAGGCCCAGTCAACTGTGGGTGCTACCATCCCTAGGCAGGTGAGTCTGGGCTGTTAAGTAAGTTATTTGAGCATGAGTCTGAGAACAAACCAGTAAGCAACATTCTTCCCTGGTTTCTATTTCAAGCTTCTGCTTTAAACTCCTGCCTGGCTTCCCTTGATGATGGACTATACATGTAAATTGAAATAAACCCTTTCCTCTCCATGTTGCGTTTGGCCATGACATTTATCACATTGACATAAACCAAACTATAGCAGTGACAACTAAGCGAAGAGATTGGTATTGGGGGGTAGAACACAAGAAGATATGCATGACAGCTGTCTTAGTTAGAGTTCTATTGCTGTGAAGCAATACAATGGCCAAGGCAACTCTTATAAAGAAAACCATTTAATTGGGTCTGGCTTACAGTTTCAGAAGTTTAGTCCATTATCATCATGGCAGGAAGCATGGGCAATATGCAGAAGACTTCCACACTGGTTGTATCTTGAGCAAATATGAGACCTCTAAACCCACCTCCACAGTGATACATTTCCTCCAACAAAGCCACACTTACTCCAACAAGGCCATGCCTCCAAATGGGTCAAGCATTTAAACGCATGAGTCTGTGGGGAGCAATATCTGTTCAAAACACCACTTAAGTATTCTTTGAACATAATTCCAAATATATGTGTTGATATATTTTCTGGCATACAAAACTCATATGATAATTATTTAAAAACTCTTTGTAGCAGCTTGACTTCTTTGTGTCCTATAGCTCAAGTGTGTGGAATTCAGCAATAGGATTTTTGTATTAACTTCTGGAGGGAAAGCAAGAGCAATGCCAATATTCTGTAATATTTGGGGGAGGTTTATGGGACAATAATTGTAGACAGAGCTGCTTGTTCATTCCCAGATGCCCAGAGCCAAAATAATTACACAGAAACTGTCTCAACCTTCTGGATTATGTAGTAGATGTGGCGAATGCCAATATTGGACCAATGAATGTAGACCAACAAAAGACAGACAAAGTAACCTGATACCTCCAGAAAACTCCTTTGAGGGTACCTCTCACAGGCCCCCATATCAAACATGGTCCAGTCATTCCCAGTCACTGTGGAGGACATGTCTCACTAGGAAAATTAAAAAATCCAGTGCCTGCTATAAAAAACCGTACTGTTCTGGGTGCTAAAATAGACATGGAGGATGAATCAAAAATTCCATTAGGAAATAGGAAACATAAATTTTGGCAGACTTCTATAAATGACCAAAGACCAAAGCTAAGTGTGCTTATAAATGACATTGTAATTGAGGGATTACTGGAGACAGGTGCAGATATTACTATGATTACTCCAAAATTTTGGCATCTGAATTGACCTCTTCAAGAGTCAGATGTTCAATTCCTAGGAACTGGAACCCTATCTCAAGTGAAACAAAGCACAAGATGGGCTGAATTCAAAGAGCCAGAAGGACAGAGAAGAGGCTGAGGCCATATGTGGCTAATATCACAGTGAATTGATGGGGTTGTGACCTGCTACAGCAATGGAATACCCAGATTAACAATCCTGTAGTTCCAGAAACTCATGTTTCTATGAAGGATATTATAAGGTACTATAAAAAAATGTCACCAGACATTCAGGCTGTACAAGGACACAAAGAAACTAGCAAACCATCAGAGGTACCAACGACCCTACCTTTAAAATGTTTAACTGAAAAACCAATATGGGTTAAACAATGGCCTTTACCAGAAGAACAGTTCATACAGGAGCAAACTAGATGCTCAACATATTGAAGAATCAACAAGCCCTGGAATTCTCCTGTGTTTGTTGTTAAAAAGAAATCTGGAAAATGGAGAATGGGGACAGATCTAAGATCTATTAACAAGATAATTCAACCTATAGGCCCTCTACAATCTGGAATTCCTTTGCTTTCCCTATTACCTAAAGGATGGCCTCTTATAGTTATTGATTTGAAAGATTGTTTCTTCACTATACCTTTACAAGAAAAGAACAGGGAAAATTTGCCTTCACAGTGCCTATTTATAATAGTTCTCAAGCTACTAGGAGATATCAATAGACCATCCTCCCACAGGAAATGCTTAATAGCCTCACCTGTGCCAGTACTTTGTAAGTCAGCCATTGGAAATAATATGTAAGCAATTTCCTAAGTCTATAGTTCACCATTACATGGATGACATTTTACTATATGATTCAAATGTAGATACTTTAAAAATAATGTTTAAAGAAGTAAAGAAAGTTTTGCCTAAATGTGGACTACAAATTGCTCCTATAAACACAAAGAGGAGATTCTGTCAATTACCTAAGTTATAAAATAGATTTACAAGAAATTAGAACACAAAAGATGCAAGTTAGGAGAGGCTAATTGTGGGGCTTAATGACTTTCAAAGATTGTTAGGAGACATTTCCAGTCTATGATCTGATGTTGGGATAACATCTTATCTAATAATTCATTTAAACAAAATCTTAGATGGTGACAAAGACTTAAATAGTTTCAGGAAATTAACAACTGAAGCTGAAAAAAAATTAACTGTGGTTGAAGAAAAATTGCAGGAGTCACATGTTGATCAGGTGGATCCAAATCTTAATTGCATTCTAGTCATATTGACTTCCAGAATTTTCTCTACAAAAATTTTAATGCAGAGAAAATATATTATCTTAAAATAGATCTTTTTACCACATAAACCAAGTGAAAATTAAAAACTTATGTAAAAAAGGTACATCTCTGTACATCTGCTGCCCAATGTGGGTACAAGCCCTCACCTATCAGGACGGCTCATCACTTTTTGCTACTGCCTTTCCAGCCGGCACCCAGACTGCCCCGACCCACAGCACACTGCTGTAACCTCTCCAGCCTCCCAAGTTTTCTCCCTACAGTGATCTCTATATCCACAGGTTGTGCACAGACCCTGTTCATGACTCACAGCTGCTGGCAAGTTTGGGTTCCTTGATACTAAAAACTAAAAACTCTCTCTGTGTATGAAATTGCTTTAATTGACCAATAACACGAAAAGAGGCATCAAATTCCAGGCACTAGGCTTTTTATTTGATAGCCTATGCCAATCCAGGGAGGGATTGTCCCTCTTATTGTAAGGTAACTTCATTTAAACTCTTTTTATATATGAATATATATACATGCATGTGTGTGTGTACACACATACAAGTATCATACATATATATAATTATGCATGTATGCATGTGTATATATACATGTGTGTATACACACATATAAAAGTTTCTACAGTAGTAGGTGTTTCTAAAAGTTGTTAGTGCTACTCCTCCCTTCTTAGTATTTTCTCTCCTATGCTCACTCTCACCCCCCTCCTAACCACTTAATGTTCTTTGTTCCATTGAAAGCTTTATCACTTCTGACTAGGAGGTGTTATTCTAGCTATGGGGAGAGAAAAGAATCATCAGACTTCACCCAAATGTAAACCCTATGAGCTACAATAACAACTGACTTGGCGAGATATGTCTAGTGGTGTATTAGTGGCACAAACATCATGGGCATAACCAACTACTTTCTGAATGGGTTTAAGGTCTGTTCCACAAGAATGTAAATCAAGCCTGGTACTGTCAATTGGGCAAAATCCAATGGCTTGGTAGGTTGCAGACTTTAGGGGAGAACCTAATAGTATAATTCTGATAAATGGATATAGAATTAAACTGTCCCCAAGTTCTATATTTATACCCACACATTTAGTGCATTTCTTAACTCTCATTAGAGAGAAACTTCTTTTTTAAAGTATATGCTAATTAATACAGGAACCCACCACTGATTAATATGATGAGAATAAGAAACTGTTGAGTGCTTAGCTGTAAGTAGGATCCTCCCTCTTTCCAAATCTCAGGGATCTTTGTGGAAGAAGAAGCAGAACAATTTTTAAAGAATAGAGTATTAAACATCCAGAGGGTAGCATTTTACAGATATGGCAAGGCTATGACACACATGAACTCACAGTGTTTGGGACTGCATGCCCCAAAACTACACAGGATCAAGCCAAACAAAATCCCAGAATGAATTCAGAAGAGGTCCATGGAGTCCCACCCCTAATAGGAGCCATTGACAATTGATGACTTGTAGGATTGGGGGAGTTAGCTGTCTTCAGGGATGCCCCTAAGAGGATACCCATGCTACAACAGAAAGCCCTACATCTCCATACATATTGGCAGCACCCAGTGGACTCAGAAGATTGTTATAAAAGGGCACATGAGGGTGGGAGAGAATGATGTTAGGATGTGATTTGGAAAAAATTGAAGAATAAATTGGAGGTTGATTTGATCAAAATTTATTATATACATATATAATATTCTCAAAGAATAAAAAAATAGAGGCATTTGAAAAAAGGATTTGTATACTAGCAACATAGATTAATGCATATATAGGATCTTTTCCCAATGTAAACATAGCAAACATCCTGTTTGCTGTTGAGCATTTATGGTAGCATTTACGCCCATCACATCTAGAACTCCATGCTGCTGGAAAGCTGTGCAGATACTGCATGTTTTATCTCTTACAGTGGAGCCCTGAGATGCTTTATTTTGTCATTTTGTAAGCTCACTGTGGTGGTTTGAATAAGAGTAACCCCCATAGTCTCATATATATGAATGCTTAGTCACCAGAGAGTTTAAAAGGATTAGAGGTGAGGAGGAAGTATGTCACCAGGCGTAGGATTTGAGGTTTCAAAAGCCCATACCAGGCTCAGTATCTCCTCTCTTTTTCTGCCTCTGGATCAGGATGTAGGTATCAACTACTTTTCCAGCACCATACTTGCCTGCCACTATGCTCCCTACCATGAAGACAATGAACTAACCCTCTGAAACTGTAAGCAAACCCCAGTTAAATGCTTTCTTTTATAAGAGTTGCCTTGGTCATGATGTCTCTTCACACAACAGAAAATTTGGCTGTGACAGTCACTATGATGAATCCCTTTCTGTTTCCCCATTTTTTTCTACACAGAGGCTGTAAATTACCAAACGTGAGTATCCCATGTGCTACTGTAAATTTCCACAATTTCTAATGCACACACTTGTGTCCTGTTTTTGCTTACTATTTCAATAGGTCCAACAGTTTGACTTCCTGCTTTTTTTGACAGTTGCTCTTGCAGAGGTCTGAAAAATAAATATAAAAACAGAAAAGGTAAGTATCACTATAATTGGTAAAATTCTCAAATTAACATTTTGCCAAAGTGTGAAATATTACCTTTGACAGCAAATTTATGCAAATTATTAAATTTCAAAAGCTGATTTAATGAGAGGGAGTACGATTTTTTAAAAAGAAAAATCACTGAAAATTGGCAATAGCTCTCTGTATAGAAATGAATGCATGCATCTGGGGTGAAAAATGTTTGAATTATATTAAAATATGCATAGCGGATGACATCATTTTAAACATCATTTTAAACAGCAATGTGGGCACCCAAAGCATTGTTTACATCATCAGCAGAACTCTTCTTCTTCTGCAGCATTGACTCCCTGTGCCTTTTGAAAAAATTTTCTTCGTCCTATTCCCTCAGTCACCGTTCCGCTTCTTGTCTCTATGAGCTTGACAGCCCTCGATGTCTCATTCAAGTGAACTCATACGATACTTTCCCTTGTGTGGTTGGTATAATGTCACCAAGACTCATTTTCGCATTACTCACTTAGCAGGATAGCTTTGAGTTTCCTCCCTGCTGCAGTCTGTCAGATTTCCCCATCCCCCATTTTAAGGCAGATTGCTATTCTTACTGTTTTCCATGTCCTTTTAGCTCTTCACATCAGTTAACATGCACTAGGAGTCTTGCATGCTTTGGCCAGACTATGAATATATACCCTGCTTTCAATCTTTTAGGGTGCATGCTCAGAAATAGAGTTGCTAAACCATACACCACCAATTATATTTTTAATCAAAATATATTTATTTATTTGAGGTGTGTGTGTGTGTGTGTGTGTGTGTGTGTGTGTGTGTGTGTGTGTGTCCCTGCCATAGCACATGGATGGAGGACAGAGGATAACTTTTGGGCGTTTTCTCCTTCCACTGTGGGATCCAGGGGTTGACCTGCAGGCACAACTCTTGTCTAGCAAGCAGTCTTAGCCACTGAACCACTTTGTTGGCCCTGTGTTTTAAATTTCAAGGAAAGGTGTGCAGTTTCCTGTGCTTTCCTAGTGGCAGCATAAGAGTCTGCTGCTCACCCCCTCACCACCACTTGGTCTTTTCTTCCTGACAGTCTCATCCTGCCGAGTATGAAGTGGAAAATAAAAACCCTGACTTCTATAATGTGGTTCTGCAGAGCACTTGTGAGATCTTCTCAAGTAGGGAATTCTGTTAGGTGCATTGCGTGGGACACTCGGAATTTCGTTGTCTCTTTGAAAATAACTCAGTTCACATTTGGAGGACACCCGACTGCAACGTGTGACTTTTGTACATTAACCTCCTACCAATCATGCACATTTCTGAAGCACATGAAGCATCTTAAGAAGGGAACCGTGTAAGCTGTCGCCAAGGTGTCCTTCCATTTCTTCTCTCCAGGTTTCATACGTACTCCTCTGCCGGCCTTCATGGATGACAAGCTGTGCAGATTTCTGTCACCGTGATTAAGTTCTGTGTCCCTTCTCCCGACTCAGGTTAATTTATGTGCAGGCCAGTGTCCAGGGGAAGGCATGGACGGAACAGACAAACAAAACCCTGCTGCTTTGAAAGTGTAAAGCCATTTCCCACCGCTAACCTCAGCTTTTGACCTTCACAGGGTTTACGTCAGTTTATATGACTGTTCCCTCTCTACCAGAAGTGAGTGAGGAAGCACAGGCTGCCTCCTGTTCAGCTGCCCAGCTGCCAATGTGCAGTATATAAGGTCATCAGGGTTGCCACACACCGGCTGCAAGCCAAGGTAAGTTAGTGATTTAATAATTAATTTTATTTAGCCCAAAGCACCTACATTTCTGTTTTTAGTGTCAACTGAGCCATGTGTACCTTGTCAGAATCTTGCCTGGATTTTGAGGCCAGAGCCAACCCCTTGTTCCAGGAATCTGGCTTTTCAAAATCATCCAACCTAGCCTTTAATCCTTGCCATGGGCTGTTTTCTTGCATCCCCTTTATAGTCTTGTCCCCTCCAAGTGAAGTCAAATATGCAGTTTCAGTTAAGCTTGATAACCAACAAAACTGCCTCCTCCTCCTCTCTAGTTCTTCAGAGGTTGCAAATGTTTGCTGTTATGTTCCCACGGATCTACTCGTTTCTATGGTTTACGGCAGTATATGAAAATCCCACAAGGACAATGGTGCTGTGACCATTTTAAAGATGAGTGAATTGAGCTACAAAGTAAACAATTCTAGTTTTCATAGCTAGGGATTGACCTTGACTGTGAATCCAAAGCTTGAATTCTCATCTACAAAGTCATGCTGCTGAGGAAATGAGAGTAGAAGGTCTGATTCTTTGCCCCACAGGTCCATGAAGTCCTCAAATGAAATCTAAAAAATTGTCTTCTCATCACTCCCTCTTGCCATCATCAACGACATCAAAATTAAAGAAGGAACATTCAGTTTATAAGAAAACAGCTCAACAAGATGGGAAAATAACAACCACACAAAAGATTAAAGGCATATGGGTGTGGGAATCTTCTCTTTTGGCTTTCAATACTTATTTTTCACGTTTTAAATAGTAACCATTAATTCAGCCATTGTGAAAAATAGTATGGGCGATGTCTAAAAAACTGCCGATAAGTCCAAGCATGGTGGCTCATTTCTTTAATCCCTACAGTTGGGAGGAAGAGGCAGGCTAATCTTTCTGTGTTCCAGGTCAGCCTGGTCTACTAAGTGAGTTTCAGGACAGCCCACGGCTACATAGGTAGAGACCCTGTCTCAAAGATCAAAAGAAAACAATAACAAAACTACAAATAGCTGGGCTGGAGGGCTTGATAAATGGTTAAGAGCATGTTCCACCCTTCTAGAGCATCAGAGTACTGTTTCCAGCACCCACACCAGGGTCTTGGCCTCTCTCGCCTCCACAGGCACCTGCACACATGCAGACATACACTCATACACATAAATGAAAAAATTAAATATAAAACGCCCCATTAAAAATAGAATAACCAAGTGATCCCACTACAAGTATGTCTTGAAAGGAATTATAATCAGTTTGTTGAAGAGTTGTCTGCATATCCACGTTTAGTGCATGACTACTCATACTAGGAAAACCGAAATGACCACCAGTGGACAGAGAGATAACAAGTATGTGGCATAGATGCACAGCACAATAACAATCAGCCTTTATTCTCTTATTTATGTTTATTTATTTATATTCTAAAGATCCATTTAGTGTGTATGCATGTCTTGCCTGCAATGTGTATCATGTGTGATGCATGGACCCACAGAAGTTTGGAAAGCATCAGATTACCTGCTACCGAAGTTACGTATGGCTCTAAATTATCACGTGGATACTGGAACCAAACATGGGTTCTTTGCAAGAGCATTAAGGACTCTTAACTGCTAAGTCATTACCATTCCACCCTTATTGCTTTATTTTTTTCCCCATATTCTTTTATTTTTTCCATTCAAAAAAAATTTACATTTCCTCCCCTTCTCCCAGTCCCCTCCCACTCCCCCCTCCCCCCTCCCTCTGCTTCCTTAAAAGATGGCATGGTGCCCAGCCCTGTGGGAAGTCCAAGGCCCTCCCCCCTCCATCCCGGCCTAGGAAGGTGTGCATCAAAATCGACTAGGTTCCCAAAAAGATAATACATGCAGAGGAGATAGGTCTTAGTGTCATTGTTGATGGCTTCTCATTCTGCCCTCATTGGCAGCCACATTTAGAGAATCCAGTTTGATCATATGCACATTCAGTCCCGGTCCAGCTGGATTTGGTGCGCTCCCATTAGATCAGGCACACTGTCTCAGTGGGTGGTCCAGCCCCTCACGGTCCTAACTTCCTTGCTCATCTTCTCCCACCTTCTGCTCTTCGACTGGACCTTGGGAGCTCAATCCATTGCTCTGGTGTGAATGTGGGTCTCTGTCTCTATCTCCATCCATCAAACGAAATTTCTATGGATGTGATCAAGATATTCATCAGTGTGACTATGGGACAATGCTAGTTCTGGCACCCTCTCCTCTGCTGCCCAAGGACCTAGCTGGGGACATCTCTGTGGACACCTGGGATCTCCTCTAGAACCAAGTATCTTGCCAGTCCTAAAATGACTCCAATAATGTAGATATCTTATTCCCTTCTCCAATATCCACCTTTCCTCCATCTCTACCCTCCCACTCACCCTCGCTCTCCCCAGTCCTTCCCTTCTCCCTTCTCCCACCCCCTTACCTCAACCTCGATCCCCACACCCATATTCCCACCTTTTGCCTGGCAATCTTGTTTGCTTCCAATTTCCAAGAGGATCTATATATGATTTTCTTTGGGTTCACCTTACTATTTGGCTTCTCTGGGCTTGTGAGCTATAAGCTTAGTGTCCTTTGTTTTATGGCTAGGGTCCACTGTATTGCTGGATCCTGAGGTAGGTTGATTCCCAATTTCCTGAGAAACCACCACACTGATTTCCAAAGTGGTTGCACAAGTTTGCATTCCCACCAGCAATGGATGAGTGTTCCCCTTACACCACATCCTCTCCAGCATAGGCTATCATTGGTGTTTTTGATTTTGGCCATTCTGACAGGTGTAAGATGGTATCTCAAAGTTGTTTTGATTTGCATTTCCCTGATCGCTAAGGAAGTTGAGCATGACCTTAAGTATCTTTTGGCCATTCGAACGTCTTCTGTTGAGAATTCTTTGTTCAGATCATTACCCCATTTTTTAATTGGGTAATTTAGAATTTTAATGTCTAGTTTCTTGAGTTCTTTGTATATTTTGGAGATCAGACCTTTGTCCGATGTGGAGTTAGTGAAGATCTTCTCCCATTCAGTAGGATGCATTTTGGTCTTAATGACAGTGTCCTTTGCTTTACAGAAGCTTCTCAGTTTCAGGAGGTCCCATTCATTCATTATTGCTCTTATTGTCTGTGCCACTGGGGTTTTACATAAGAAGTGTTCTCCTGTGCCCATGTTTTGCAGGCTACTTCCTACTTTCTCTTCTATCAGGTTAAGTGTGGTCGGGTTAATATTGAGGTCTTTAATCCATTTGGATTTGAGTTTTGTGCATGGAAATAGATAAGGATCTATTTCATTCTCCTATAGGTTGACATCCAGTTATGCCAGCAGCATTTGTTAAAGATGCTTTCATTCTTCCATTGTATACTTTTAGCTTCTTTGTCAAATATGAGGTGTTCATAGGTTTGTAGATTAATATCCGGGTCTTCGATTCGATTCCATTGGTCAACGTCTCTGTTTTTATGCCAATATCAAGCTGTTTTCATTACTGTAGCTCTGTGATAGAGTTTGAAGTCAGGGATGGTAATGCCTCCTGAAGTTCCTTTATTGTATAGGATTGTTTTGGCTATCCTGAGCTTTTTGTTTTTCCATATAAACTTAGTTATTGTTCTCTCAAGTTCTGTGAAGAATTTTGTTGGGATTTTCATGGGGATTGCATTGAATCTGTATTCAAATGCCTTTGGTAGAATTGCCATTTTTACTATATTGATCCTACCAATCCAGGAGCATGGGAGAGCCTTCCATTTTCTGGTATCCTCTTCAATTTCTTTCTTCACGGTCTTAAAGTTCTTGTCAAATAGATCTTTTACTTCCTTGGTTAGTGTTACCCCAAGATACTTTATGCTATTTGTGGCTATCATGAAAGGTGATGTTTCTCTGATTTCCCTCTCTGTTTCTTTATCCTTTGTGTATAGGAGGGCTACTGATTTTTTTTAGTTGATTTTGTATCCTGCCACACCACTGAAGGTATTTATCAGCTGTAGAAGTTCTTTAGTAGAGTTTTCGGGGTCACTTATGTACACTATCATATCATCTGCAAATAACGAAAGTTTGACTTATTCCTTTCCAATTTGAATCCCCAAGATCTCCTTATTCTGTCTTATAGCTATTGCTAGAACTTCAAGCACTATATTAAAGAGATATGGGGAGAGTGGACAGCCCTGTCTAGTTTCTGATTATAGTGGAATTGCTTTGAGGTTCTTTCCATTTAATTTGATGGTAGCTGTCGGCTTGCTATATATTGCTTTTATTATATTTAGATATGAACCTTGTATCCCTAATCTCTCCGAGACCTTTATCATAAAGGGTGTTGAATTTTTTCAAATGCTTTTTCAGCATCTAATGAAATGATCATATGGTTTCTTTTTCTTTCAGTTTATTTATATGATGGATTACATTGATAGATTTCCGTATGTTGAACCAGCCCTGCATCTCTTGGATGAAGCCTACTTGATCATAATGGATGATTTTTTTTGATGTGTTCTTGGATTCTGTTTGCCAGTATTTTATTGAGAATTTTTGCATCAATGTTCATGAGTGAGATTGCTCTGTCATTCTCTTTCATGGTTGCATCTTTGTAGCTTCATGAAAAGAGTTTGGCAATGACCCTTCAGTGTCTATTATGTGAAACACCTTAAGGAGTATAGGTATTAGCTCTTCTTGGAAGTTCTGGTAGAATTCTGCATTAAAACCATCTGGTCCTGGGCTTTTTTTGGTTGGGAGGTTTTTGATGACAGCTTCTATTTCGTCACGACTTATAGGTCTATTTAAATTGTTTACCTGGTCTTGATTTAATTTCGGTATATGGTATTTATCTAAAAACCTGTCCATTTCTTTTACATTTTCCAATTTTTTGGCATACAGGCTTTTGTAGTAAGACCTAATCATTCTCTGAATTTCCTCAGTGTCTGTTGTTATGTCCCCCTTTTCATTCCTGATCTTGTTAATATGAGTGTTCTCTCTCTGCCTTTTGATTAGTTTGGATAGGGGTTTGTTGATCTTGTTGATTTTCTCAAGGAACCAGCTCTTTGTTTCATTGATTCTTTGGATTGTTTTCTGTGTCTCAATTTCGTTGATTTCAGCCCTCAGTTTGATTATTTCCAGTCTTCTACTTCTCCTGGGTGAGTCTGTTTCTTTTTTTCTAGAGCTTTTAGGTGTGCTGTTAAATCTCTAATGTGTGCTTTCTCCGTTTTCTTTAAGTGGGCACTAAGTGCTATGAACTTTCCTCTTAGCACTGCTTTCATAGTGTCCCATAGGTTGGGGTATGTTGTGTCTTTATTTTCGTTGAATTCAAGGGAGACCTTAATTTCTTTCTTTATTTCTTCCTTGACCCAGGAGTGGTTCAGTAGTTGACTGTTCAGTTTCCATGAGTTTGTAGGCTTTCTGGGGGTGGAGTCATTTTAAATTCTAACTTTTCTCAATGATGATCCAATAAGACACAGGTGGTTACTCCAATTTGTTTGTATCTGTGGATGTTTGCTTTGTTACCGAGTATGTGATCAATTTTTGAGAAGGTTCCATGAGATGCTGAGAAGAAGGTATATTCTTTCCTGTTTGGGTGGAATGTTCTATAGATGTCTATTAAGTCCATTTGATTTATTACATCTGTTAGTTCTCTT
>PVIU01012284.1:0-60790 GCA_004026605.1 Ondatra zibethicus
GGGACAAAGGAGGCCCCCTAGCAGGGGACTCGCCCTTCCCCCAAGGCCTCAGCCCGGGTGGGCCGAGCTCAGGTGCAGCCGGGACAGGGTCCAGATGAATCCGCGGAAGCTGGTTGGGCGAGGATCCCGGTCCCAAAAGCAGGCCTACTGAGGGTTGCCAGCTCCTCTCTGCTCGGCTCCGTGGGACAAAAAAGCTTGTCAAGGTATTTTATCACAGTAAAACAGAAAAGTCACTAAGACAATTCCCTTTCCAGCTAAGGACACCATGATGGGAACACTCCTGGCTGTCATTGATTTTTTTTTGTTTGGTTTGGGTGGTTTTTATATCCTTCAACATGTTTTTATTTTTTATTTAATTTTTTTTACTCTACATATCAATCCCAGTTCCTTTTCCCTCCCCCACCTCCCCGATCCCAACCCCCATCCACTCCTTAGAGGGGGCAAGGCATCCTTTGGGGCATCAACAAAGTCTGGCATACTGGTTTGGTTTTGAGACATGGTTTCACTATATAGCCTACACTGGCCTTTAACTCACTATGTATCTCAGCCTGGTCAATAACGTTTGATCCTCCTGCCTCAGCCTCTAAAGTGGTGGCATTATAGGAATAACCCAGTTTAAAATATTTGCCAACTAAAAGAACACCGAGGAGATAAAGCAAGTAGCCTGGCTCCAGACTGAGCCCACTTTTCAGCCAGTAGATCTTCAAAGTTCACACGGGGTCTGCCCTGATGTCCACGACTGCTAAGCGTTTACTGTTTACAGATATTAAAGGACCTGTTTTAAATTATCAGGAAGTAAAACAACTAAACCTCAAACTTTGATTTCAAAGGAAAGACCCTCCCACTCCTTTCACATTGCCTGATTTAAGTGCACACGAGACCGAATGGAAAGCAGCAAATACTGAGACTAGGGACACCATAAAAGCCATTTAGCTATGATATTTATTTTTAACATAGCACCCCAGTTTCACATCATGTACATTTTCCAAGTTGGAAATCCTTAACTTACTATGTTCTTCATAGATTTTTCAACAAGTGTGAAAAAGAGGCAGTAAAGTTAGCATGAGTCTACAAATCACAATCCAAATATAGGACACTCTCAGGGATTTATTTATGCTTAAGGTAAATACACAGAATGTTCCCAATGCTTAGCAAATGAACAAGACTCTGGCTGAGTTAAATATTAGCACAACTTGTTAGCACAAGATCATGAAAAGACAGAAAGCATCAAATATATACTTTTCTGTTACACTGTTTACTGTTACATGTACCTGCAATGAAAAAATATAATATACATTTTTACCTTCAAGGTTAAAATAGACAGTCAGCTCATTATCTCTCTTAGCCAATAACTATGCAGACTAAAATGGCTCTTTTTGCCTCTGGCTCACTTACATACCTTACTTGTGTTGAAGATGAAAAGAATGGCAGTTCTAGTTCTAAAGAAGAGGGTACTCCTGCTTCCCAAGATAGGCGCAGTGCAAGCTGTTACATAAGTTGACTTGAAACAAAAACTACAACTTAGTTCATCAAAGTGGCATGTGATAGGTTCTGTGGTCAGTCTCATGACAGAGCTCCCTGAAAGAACTTTAGGATCTAGCCCTATTAGCCTAGATTGCTATGAACCTGGTACCTGAGGGTTTTCTTACTCTAGTCCTTGAATCCCTTTAAGCCCTCTTAAAGCCTGATGTCTTCTGGTCTTCAGAATCATAAACCTAGTGTCACTAACTTCCCACAGCCATTATATCAACTAGGAGCAAGACAGGAGAAATCACAAGACATGCAAACTAAGCATTCTCCAATAGTTGCCAGGAAAGTTAGGCTTCTGCAGACAGAGCAGGTACCAGCAATGGCAACAGGCAGTGATTTCCATGTGTCCTTTACCACCATGTGTGTTTAGTCAAAGTAGAAAGTAATCCTACAAGCCTAAAGCTACCTACCTGAGCTGCCCAGCTCATAAGCACACAGTGGCTGCTTCAAGCATATTTATAAGATGTCCTCTGAAAGCCTGTTTGGGGCTGAGCAGCAGCTCTCAGAATCTGCATGCTTTGTGTTAAAGTCTGCTCCCCCTTGTCTGCGATTCTTGGGAGATTCGTATAATTAGATGCATTTCTCTTCAGAAACAAGCAAAGCAGAATGGTCCACCGTAATATTAATTCAAATTGCCATCAGTGACCAACCTGTCTATGCTAGTGGGCTGTCTCCATAAGCCCATGATGAAAGAGAAGCAAGATGTGCAAGCTGAGAATTGCACACATCCAGATCATCGCTTCTTACTAGGAACTTGAATCACACTGAGTCATGACACAAAAAACTGTAACACTCATAACTGGAGTGGAAAGTCAACTGATCTGTTGAAGCCTGAGTTTTAAGGGAACACTTGAAATAGAATTAATCAGCTGGAAAGAGAAAAGAAAGCCACTCGTGTTGTATTTAGTGAGAGGGGGAGATTTCTTTAGCCACTACTTCTTTTTATTCACACCCACAATGTTCAAACCACAACCCAATGAGCCTCTTTGTCAGTCATATGGGGTAATCTATTTATGATAAGATGGTAAATTGTTTTTACATTTGTAAGACCTCATTTCCTTGATGACATTTAGTCAGAGGTGTAACTGTAGTTTGTGTTGAACAAATGTTTTAGCTTTAAGGTGTTAATACTATAATTGAGCTCTTTATAACTACTGCTTAGAAAATGACATTTGCTAATGTCTTTCTTAATTGCAAGAATCGCATCAATTCCAGATATTGTCTAAGTGATATTCCAATTATGTATCTATTATGCCCACGGCTATGAGACCATTCAGGGCACAGACAAATGTTCAGAAATACTATACAATCAAACACAGCAAAAGAAAAAATATTTTACAATAGTTCAGACATTGGTAGGAAGTCAAAAGAAAAGTTCATGGTTTTTGATTACTTATCTCTAAAATGTGCTAAAATGGAACATTTGTGACCCAAGCGACCAAAGATATACTCGAGAAAACTAGAAGCTACTACATATTGAGTTCACTTTTACCATAGTAGTCTATTTGAGAAAGTAAATGCCCACAGAAATATGGGACTGGAATCTGTTTAAAGCAATAGCTGTCGGAAGTTCTGCCAAGATTTAAAGTAACGTACTGCATCATCAAAGGTGAGGCATTAGAGTAGTTTCATAATATTATTTTCCCTCAAATTTTAATTTTATTTAACTTTGAGAGAAATGTCTAGACCTAAAACTCCTTAGAAGACACTTTTATATTTAAAGACTAATTTTAAGTCAATAAAATTCAACATGATGAATAGAAAAGGCTTTCTAATCTACTTTTAGGGTTGAGAGAGGACTAAGTTGGAATCTATAAAATCAGGCTAGTATCCCAACTCTACCACTCGCTAACTATTTCTGTGAATTCCTGGGCCAAAAGCTCCCAGTTCTTAGGGCTGTAATTTTGGAATGCTAGCTATAGGAGAGAGACACTGGCCCTGCCTAGCTCTAACATTCACACGGGCACAACTTCCACTTAGCTGACTCCTTTCTCAATTAGTACCAAACATTTGTCTGATACTTATAAAGTGCTTAGATCTTTTCAACTAGAACAAATATCTGCCTTGATTATCACATTACACATCCATTTTTGCTATTTACCATTTGGTTTTTGCTTTAGGTCTATGGATAGAAAGGCGGCCACATGCTGTACACCACTTTCAAGAGATGCTAAAGACCCCAATAAGCCCACAATCAGTTACTACTATGCTTTCATCTGTAGAACTGGAGGATCCCCATGCAGTAAGACCATTGAGCAACAAGGCAATTAAACCCCCATGAATGAAGACAGTGTTAACCTTCATTCTGTAGAATTCTGCCCAACTAGCAAATCTGCATCTCTCATCCCTCATCAGAGAAGCTTCTTTTTGTAACAGATGGCAACTAATTCCAGAGCAGTTTTATAGGTGATTTTAATGTATTTGCCTTCCTATATCATGTTAAAGACTCTAAAGAGCAGTATCAGGTATTGTAACCCTAAAAGTGCACATTCTATGAAAACACAGAAAAAAGGATGAATACTAGTCATATAATAATATGCATTTAGATAGAAACAAAAATATTTCATTATAAAAATCTATTTCTAAGCAACTAATAAACTGAGGATGAAAATTAAGTTCAGCTAAAAATACTCTGTGGTGTGTGAGTGTGTGTTTTATTTATTGGTGAGTGTTTTAGTGCAATACCAAAATTAAAATATTGGTGATGCGCTGAATTTGTCTAGAACGGATGCTGTCTGGGGTTTGATCCCCAGCGTCACAGCGTCACTGGTGAGGCTGTGAAACTCAGAGGGCCTTGATTGTCCAATGCAAGTTTTATCCTTTAAGGAAAACAATGTCAACTAAATAAAATTCCAATCTCTTCACCCAGTGTCATTTACTTCATGGGGAAACAGCAAGTCAGTGTTTTTAAATTCACAGTATAGACTAGCATCCCTTAGGTTGTGTCTGGTTGGTAGCTTATGAAGTGCTATCCCGAATGAGGGCATATGCACTGGAAGATTCTGAGATAAGGTGCATGTTAGTCTTTCCTGTATTGAATGCACCAAATGCCAAACATGCTGTGAAACATCTGCAATCAGAACCCTGTTGGAAATCTGTCACAGCCCCCACGTCCCAGCACATGGAAAAAAGAAGTCACCTAGGAATTTTCACTGACCCATTCATAATCTTAGAGGGGGTTAAACTCATTCCCGAGCCCTCCCCACAAGAACAACAACAAAAAAGGCAGCCAAAGGAGAAAAGGAAATGCAGAAATAGTTCAAGTTTTAAGACTTCCCAAATCAAATCAGTTTCAAATCTTTAAATATGTATGGAAGAGATTCAACAATTTTTCCTTGAAAAAACATCATCTGTTTGAATCCTTCTCTTCTGTTGTTAAGCTACTGATAAAGCTTGCCAAAGGAATAGGGAAGTATTAAATAAATTCCTATTTTTACTAAACACTCTCAGTTCTATTGAAATCAACAGCTTAATCTTACATATTGTAAATCTATCCAAAACCATTTCAAAAAGTACCCTGTGCACACCATATCCCACTATCCAAAGAATGAGTAAGTTGGCAAAATGCACAAGAGACAGCAGGCCAGGCTATCAAAGTGATGCTAACATTGGAATGCCCTGTTGAGCACTGGTGAACCAGGGACTGTGTGACCCTATGTGTCAGTCATTTCCTACTTTCAGTTGGGCTATACTAATAAATTTCTACAGGATACTGGCTTTCAATAATTTGAGGTTGCTTTATAACACTTCCGCTAGAGTCAGATGAGATCTTCTGAACTGTGTATAAAGCCAATACTTCCCACAGGCACACTTTACAGAGAACAAATAGTCATGAAGCCAGTGGGAAGATTACATTCTTTCATGATACCTCAAGGCCCAACGCATTTGAAATCCAGGTTAACATAAAGACAAAAACAACCAGAGATTGTTGGAGAGTTGGTAGCCATTGCCCTTCCCTTCTTGGCCTGGATACCTGGGTACAACAACAAATAGGTAGCAATCTGCTACTCATATTCAATGGGTGGTTTCCAAGCTCAGGCGTTTATAGAAATGTTATCCCATGCAGGATAAAAGTAGTGATCTGGAAACTAATTTGATCAGGCAAGGCAATTAAAGTAAATTGTGCTTGCCCCAAAATTTACATGAAAAGGATTGAGTTATCTAAATTGATGGCCTAGATTGGCCAAGTTGAACAGTTCATTGCCAAAATCTCCACTCCACAGAGGTATAAAGACCCATTCTGATATTTAATAGAAAACAATAGTCATGTATTATTTATAGCTGATATATCAAAATGGTACTAGAGAAGTGTTTTTTGACATATGGTGGTAGAGGGTACAGTGTCAGTATAAATCTGATGCTTTAATTACATTTCAGCTTTTGTTTTTATTATTATCATGCCTAAGACTATCCAGGTGGAATCTACATTATTCAGGAAACCAACCTACTGCATATAACATACATACAAGAATAAAATGAACATCCTGGTAGTACATTATTAAGTTCTGTAAAAATCATAAATTCTTTAAATAATTCTCTGAACTATTTGATAGAAGACCAGTTTTAATAAGGAGAAATATTTAAAAGTGGTTAAATGGGAGATAAACTCCACTGACAATTATAGCTTTTAAATGATACTTAGGATTAAACTGGGGGTTTTCTGTGTATTAGGCAAGCACTCTACCACTGAACTATATCACTAGTTCTCTTTTTATATTTTATTTCAGACAGTGTCTCAATAAGCTTCTCGATATGGCCTTGAACTTGTGACCCTCCTGCTTCAGCCTCCCAAGTAGCTGATAATTAAGATTTTAAGTGCAATAATCAGTTGAAGACATTTTTACTAGCACTATAAAATATATAAGAGAAGTGCAAAAGAGAAAATCATACAGATTATATTGTGCTGCTCACAGCTTTTGACATTCAGACATCTATGACAAGCAGTTGAGCTCAAACACTCAAAAGAAAGATCTTGGCAGACAAGGTCACCCACTGTCACTCAAGCCTTGAGGATGTCACAACACTGTGACTGGACGAAGTTGTTCCAATTGGTTTTCCAATGCGATCCGTTCTTGATGAACCTCCTAAAATGTAAAAAATAGAGGAAGGAAAAAGAAAATGCATCATTTCTTAGGTTCATCTCTATTTCTTTATACAGTCAAAGGAAATGCAGAACTGGACCCAACATTCAAGGATGTGGCCTGGAAGGCACCATTTTCAATGCTGGTGATTAGACAAAGAGATTCACACTCACTAACCTATCAATGCCTTTCTGAAGATGATGAATGCAACTGATCAACTTTTCTTTGCAAGCCTGCCTTAGCCTCACTCTGTTTTGATAGGCTCAGAAGGTATCAGAGAAAGACATTAAACAGTAAAAAGCCAATGGGGGAGAACTAAAAGTAAAAGCATACTCCCATTGAGCCACCTCAACTAAATATCTAGTTGCAATCTCTGGCTTCTTTTCTGGCACAATACTTGGCTAGGAATGAAAGATAAAAAGAGACACTGGTCACCCTTCCACCAAAGTCTTTTGTCCAGACTCTTGCACATAATACAGCCAGCTTAAAGTTATTTCTGGGTGAGAGGAAGAAGAGAGGGACAGTAATCTATCTGGAAATTCAAACTATATCTTTTTCTTTTCCTAAATTTATTTATTTATTTTTCATTCTGACTGAGGTTTCCCCTCCCTCCTCTCCTCTCTTTCCTCCTGTTCCCCACCCCATTTCTGTCCTCCTGTTTCTGTTCATAAAGGGCAGGCCTCCCATGGGTGTCAACAAAACATGGCCTATCAATTGAGGTAGGACTAAGCTCCTCCCCTCATATTAAGGCTGGGCAAGGTAACCCAATATGAGGAATAGGTTCCCACAGCTAGTCAGAGTGTTAGGAATAGACCCTGCTCCCAACAAACTTTGAGGCTTAAAACAGAGTTTTCAGAGAAAAAAAAAAGGATACATAAAGGCACTCAAGTAGAATTGGCCAAGGCGGGAAAGAATTCTGAGATGTTCCAGAAAGCCAGCATACATTGGAAAACCAATGAACAGAAGTCAACGAATGTTCATTCAGTCACACTTCTAGCAATCCATCTGCTATATCATATGCTACTCTAGCTATGATGGTATCAGCAAAACCCAAGAAAGAGCAGGCCAGTGCCCTTATAGGGCTTCTATTCCAATGGATGGCATTTGATTGAAGACAAATTTTTCACTGGAGAGCAACCGAGTGAGTTTTGGGAGAAGAAAGTATGACTAAGGAAGGTTGCTTAGAGGCATTGCAACTTGAGCAGAGACATGAATGAAGCTGGAAGGAAGCTACTTAAACATGTGGGGTGAAGAAATAAAGGGTGACTAAATTGACAACAACAGAGGCTCCAAAGGAGCAACTGAGTTTTGTGAATGTGATATACAAAAAGAATGGAGTTCAGTTGGTAGAATGCTTGCCTTAAAGGGTTCCATCCCCAGCACCACACAAACAGGCCATGGTGGCATGTGCCTGGAATCCCAGCACTCAAGAAGTAAAAGAAGGATAATTAAATGGAGTTCAAGGCCACTCTGGAAGACATTAGTGAATCTGATGTCAGCCTGAGCTACATAAAATCCTGTCTCAATAAAACAAAACTGACAAGAAACAAAAGAAAAATGAATTAAGCTGATTACCCAAAAACAGAAGGAGCAATGGAGGGAATAAAGCCAAATAAAATAAAAAATGAAGCAAAAATTATATAAAAATATGTATCAGTTCCAAAGATTACAGAATGTCTTTCCAGGGTGAGGGTACCATTTTGCAGTCCTACCATCCATGCATAATGCTCCAGCTGCCTTCCATTGATGGTGTCATTTTCTGTTTCAGCAGTTCTAAAAGTGTATAGGAGTCTGTAATCCTAGCTTAAATTGTCATTTTCCAAGTAGCTAATGATGCAGAATCCCATCTTACATGTATATATGTATGTCATCCTTATACCCTCCTTGGTGAAATATCTGTTCCAGTCCTTTGCCAATTTTTAAATTGAGATATTTGGGTTTTTATAGTTCTTATTTTAAAAAATTTTATTTAAATTTTCCATACAATATATTTTGATCATATTCCTCACACTCCCCGAACTCATTCCAGATCCTCCCCACTTCCCTACCCATCCAACTTCATGTTCTTTCTCACTCTCTCAAAAACAACAGAAAAAAGAACAAAATATGAAAGTCAAAACAGATAAACATGCAGAGAGAATGAAAATCAATAAGACAAAAATACCAAAACAAAACAAAAGGAACACATGCACATACACACAAGCCGTTTTGTGTTGGGTAAGTACTTCCAAGGGACCTTCCCTGGAGTGTGGTCAATATATACCCACTGAGGCCCCATTAGAGAAAGCTGATTTTCACTGCAGGCATCAATTGCAAATAGCTTCTTAATTAGAGTTGAAATTTTGTGTTCACTTCCCCTTCTCCATGTTGGGATTTTTGTCCGGCTTGGACTTGTACAGTCCCTGTGTATGCTGTCATAGTTTCTGTGAGTTCATGTGTGCATCAGTCTTGTTACATCTGGAAAATGCTATTTCTATGCGTTATCCTCCACCACTAGCTCTTATAATTTTCCCACCTTTTCTACATGGATTCCAGAGTTCTGGAGGGGAGGAGCTTGATGAAGGCATCCTATTTAAGATTGAGTGCTCCAAAGTCTCTCACTTTCTGTATATTGTCTACTTGTGGGTCTCTGTTAGTTCCCATCCGCTGCAAGAAGCTTCTCTGACGAGGGCTGAGTGAGACATTGATCTATGGGTATCGCACTATGTCATTATTAGTCATTTTATTGCTGTGTTCCTTTAGTAGAATGATAGTTGTAGGATTTCCCCCAGACTTATTTTTGAGTTTTAAAAAGTAATTTTTTAAATCAGAGCATAAGCTCTCTTTCAAATTTGTAGTTTGGGAATATCTCCTCCCCATCTGTAACTTGTCTCTTAATTCTCTAGTATCTTTGGAAGGAAAAACGTTTAATTTTAATGAAGGCTAATATACTAAGTAATTTTCTTATAGATTATGCTTTTAGTCATTCTGAAAATACTAATATCACATCTAACTTCAAATCATGAAGGCTTTTTCCCTGCTTACTCCTAAAAGTTTTATAGCTTTATGTTTTCTATTTACATGGGCGAGCCATTTTTAGTTAATCTTTGAAGAAGGGGTGAGACTTAGATCAAAACTCCCTATTTGTTACATACAGATGACCAACTGTTAACCACGTTGTTGGGAGACTAGCTTTTGACTAGGTTGATATTGCATCATTGTCTTTTAGCAAATGGCTTTATTTGTGTGACCTATTTCAGATTCTGATCTATGCACTCTCAGCACCATACTGTCTTGATTACAGCAGCCTGACAATGATTTCTTCATTTGTTCTCCCTTTTCACATTGGTTTAGCAATTCCAAGTTCCTCAGCCCTCATGTACAAATTTTTGGATCAGCTTGTTTGTATTCATAAAAAATTCCTGCTGGGATTTTAATTGGTATTGTAAATAATCTAAAGATCACAGGGGAGAAAAATGACAACTCTATTTTATTGAACCTTCCAAATATACAAAGAAAGCATATATGTACTTTTAGGTCTCCCTGGATTTCTCTCAACAGCATTTTTTAGTTTCTAGCATATAAATCTTATGTGTGTTCTGATAGATTTGTACCTAAGTATTTCATTTGGGAGAGGAGGCCAGCTACCATATAGTGGCACTTTAAGAAAATTCCATTACCAGTTATTTATGACTTATATGCAGGAATATAACTGATTATTTTGCATATTGGTTGTATATCCTGGGACTGTCACAAATTCAACCGAACAATGGAATTGTTTTTAAAATCCAATTTGCAATAGTGTTACAAAAATTTTGGACAATTTGTCAAAAGATATACAAGACTTATATACTCAAATCTCAAAACCACTCAGGAGAAATTTAGAAGAGAAATAGTTGTAGAAACTCCTATACTTTCAGATTACCAAAATCAACATGGTAAACATGTCAGCTCTCCTTAAATTGGTTGACAGATTCAATGCAAATCTAACTGTAAACCTAACAAGTTTGTATTTTGTGATAGTTTCCTACCAATTCTCAATTTTGCATGAGACAATGCAAATAGCCAATGGAATCATGAAAATGAACATGTTGAAATTTTTATATTACCATATTTCAAGACAGTATAAGGCAACGGCAATCAGGACAGTGTGAAAGCAGCATAAAGATCCACAGAAAGACTAATGAGACCCAGGAAGAATCCAGAACTGAACCCACAATTATAGGCCATTAGATTTAGGATAATGGCACCAAAGTGATGCAAGGGAGGAAAAGCCTTTTCATCAAGTGGTACTGGATTAAGGAAGTACTAAAATGGAGGAAATGAACCTTAACCCTAATGTCACATCATGTACAAATTTAATTTTAAATTGTAAAAGAAGGAACAATAAAGCTGTTAGAAGAAAATATGTGAGAAGTATTTTTATAACCTAGAGGTATACAGAGTTTCTGTACATAAAGTAAAAAGCTTAAGAAAAAATTGACAAATTTAAATTCTATCAAAATTTGAAGTATTTGCACATAAAAGTATATAGTTATTACATAAATATGTGATATAAACACTAGAAGGAAATACTGACAAACATATCTAACAAATTATTAACAATCAAAATGTGCACAAAGTTATCTGCCCACAGCTCAATGGCAGTCACGGTAGATAAAATCTCAATTTAAAAACTCGTCAAAAAAGTCAGATGTAGGGGCACATACATGTAAACCCAACACTCAAGAGAATGAGATAGGAGGATTCTGAGTTCAAGGCCAGCCTGGATTACACATGGAGACCTTCTCAAAAACAAATAACAAAAATAACAAAAAGTCCTCTAGTTGAAAATACACTTCACATAAAAAGTAAATGACATAATTAGTCATCAAGGAAAAAAATTACCTTATCCTAGTCCAGGTTAAAAATCAACAAAAATATCACCAAATGTTGGAAAAGATTTAAAATTCTCACACGTTAATGGGTAGAGTACAAAATGCTATAACCACATTTTTTAAAGGTACAACTATTTCTAATAAAATCAGTCACACATACTTACTATGGTAGTTTGAATAGGAATGCCCCCTATAGGCTCATATATTTGAGTCTCCAGTTGGTAGGGACTACTTGGGAAGGAATATGTGTGGCCTTGTTGGAGGAAGTGTGTCACTGGGAGGGAGGCTCTGAGCTTTCAAAAGTCTACCCAGACCCAATCCCTCTCTCTGCCTGCAACTTGCAGAGAAGACGTAGGCTCTCAGCTACTGCCCCAGCATTCTGCCTTTCTGCCTGCTGCCATGCTCCCCATGATAAGGGCCATGGATTCACCCTCTGAAACTGCAAATAAACCCATGCTATTAACTGCATTCTTTTCTAAGTTGCCTGGGTTATGGTATCTCTTCACAGCAATATAAAAGTAATGAAGACACCTACCATATTTTCAACTAATCCTGTTTCCAGGATAAATGAGAATATATTTCTATATAAAAACATGTCTAAAGTTTCTAGGGAGCACTCTGTCATAAATGGAACAAATACATAAAGCCTCCCTGCAAGGCTCATGGAACATTTTTGGAGAGGAAACAAAATGAATATAAGAGCCACAGGTTATAAGGAGGACTAGGGCAAAATAGTGTTTTCTGAACATGACAGAGGCACTGCACTCATGAACCCACAGAAGTTATGATTGTCTGCACAAGATCAAGTCAATGAACATTCAAACATGGATGACAAGGGCCCAGAAGCCCTACCAGCAGGCAGAGGAACTATTGGCAAATGATGGTTGCTACCCAAGGGAGAGTCAGTTTTCTTTAGGGGTGTGGTGCCTTCTAGGTTAACCAGCTAGCTGAAGTGGATGGTCCCACACCCACAAATATAGAGGCAGCACAAGTTTGACTCAGTGGGGTATTAAAAAAAGATATGAGGGAGAAGGGTGAAAAGGATCAAGACACATAAAACACATAGCATGAAATTCTCAGAGTAAGTACAAATATGTTAGTAAAGGAACAGGTTCAATGACGCAGTTTTAGTCACAATGTTCTAAAACGGTTAACAGCTTAAGTTTTCATCAAGAGACCTGATAATGAAACTGTGGCATATTCACTCAGTGGGGTATTAGGCAGCAACGAAAGGAGCGAATTCTTCATGCATACAAAAAATAAATGAATCTCAAAGACTTTATACAAAAGTATTTGTTGTAGGATACCATCATATACAGTTACAGAACAGACAATACTGTAGTATAAAATAATCAGAATGGTGGCTGCCCGGTAGTGGGGTAGAAGTAAAATGGAAGGGAAAGTGAGGAAACTTCTTATGGTGATGGCACTGACCCCCTAATCCATAGAGTCAGGCTTCTAAAGAATATACATTTGCTACAAGCTCCGAAAGTGTACAGTTAAGATTTGTGTATGTTAAATTTCACATCATAAGTAAAGCCTGTAAAAAAATGAACTCTATCCGTCTAGCCTGTTCTGCATACATAGTGAATTCCAGGACAGAAGGGACTATGTAAAGAGACCCAGTCTCAAATAAAAACTTGAACTCTAGATAACAATATGCATGCTGAAGTATTTAGAGAATGTATACAGATGCTGGAAATTTATTTGAATGTGTGTCAAAAATTAAATAAACTGGAGAATAGAGGAGATAGACAAACTGACATGCGCATACTAAAACAAGTATAATAAAATTGTAGTAACAGAACTGAAGCAGTGGTTGTACAAATATTCACTGTACAATCCTTCCAAATTTCCTATGTATTTAAAAGTTCTGTAATAAAATATCTTGTCAGAGGTGTGAGGCACAGAAAAGAAAGTTGGGGATGGAAGGAACTAAAGAATTCTAAAGCAGCACCCATGGAGTAGAAGGCAAAGGAGAAAAGCACAGTATCTCAATCACAAACATTCTTTCCAGATGGGCACAGTGGTACAGACCTGTCATCCCAGAGCTGGGAAGATGAGGCAGGAGAATTTTGAGTTCTAGAACAGCCTGAGCCACACATCAAGGCCCCATCTTTAAAAAAAAATTGAAAAGTAATTTTAGAGGAAAGGATGGCCATTTATGTAGATTCCTCTAAAACCTTAATTAATTAATTAATTAAACAGATGGAAGCTCATTGGTTTGGTCATAAGAAGAATGATGAAAGGCAGTAAGACCACACTAAGGTGAGAGAGAGAAAAAATAGTGAGAAAGTAAAAATAGTGAGTGAAAATAATTTCTAAGAAAATGCATATGAAGGAGACCAGAGAAATGGAGCAGTAATTACCCAAGGGGAAGAACTAATGCTGGAGTTGTGTATGTATGGGGTGAGAATGACCCAGTAATATCATACATCTCACCAAAACATGTTCAAGCCCTAACTCCCAGGACCTGTAAACATAAATTTACATGCAAACAGAATCATGTGAGGATGACATCATACTATATTATATTGGGCCCTAATCTGGTGGCTGGTGCCCTTAATCAGAAAGATACAATAAGAACAGATAACAGACAAGACACCAGAAGAATGCCATGTGACAATAGATAGAGATAATGAAGCTTTTTATGTACAGGTCAAGGAATAGCAAGGATTAACAGGAACTCCCTGGAGTTGGGAAGTTGTAAAAAAGGCATCATCTCTAAAGCCTTCAAAGACAGCACAGCTCTGATTTCAAACTCCAGAGCCATGAGAGAATAAAGCACTATTGTATTAAGTCACTGCATTTGTGGTACATTGTTAGAGCAGCCTGAGAAACTGATGGAGAGAAACAAGTGAGAAAAACAGGGCTAATGTCCTTGAGAAAGTGAAATGGACCTGTTCCAAGGTAACAGGAAAGGGGTTAACCCAGGCTTCCTACTTCAACAAAAGTGTAGCATCATTCATAGAAGATCTAAACAATTATGATCTTACTCAGAAGTTTTGGGCAACAAAGAATACAGAGTTTGTTAGTGGCTTTGTTTCCTACACGGTATACAGCCTCCATATTGAAGTTACTAATCTTAGTATAAGCATTCAAGAACCAACCATTGAAACTTAAATATGCTCATTCTCCACCAACTAAGAGAGCATTAAGGACAAAGGTGGGTCTTAGTAAAAGGAATGGAGATTTGATGATCAAAACACAAAGTCAGGGTAAAGTGAGGGAATCCAAATGTGGGAACCACTCCTTACCTTCAGCTGCTGCTGAAGCTCACTGTTCAAGCGGGCCAGCACTGCGTTGGCCTCTTTATTTTTGCGGATGGCAGTCTGAATTGCCTTCTTCTGTTTGGAAGACTGCCTGTAAAATAGTACAAACATTTCGATGAAAAGAGACTTAGAGCTCTGGACCCTTCCTCACAAGTCAGAACTCAGATTCATGAGAGGTGCTAAACTGACAAAGGTTAACATCCCAGGGCTCCAAAAATAACATCTCTGCTGTGGGACAACGGTCTTGTACTTTGTAAAGATTTGTCACTTGTATTTTAATAAAATGTTGATTGGACAGTAGCCAGGCAGGAAGTATAGGTGGGGAAACCAGGCAGGAAATAGAGGCGGGGCAATGAGAACAGGAGAATTCTGGGAAGAGGAAAGCTCAGTCTGCAGTCATCATGTAGATGCAGAGGAAGCAAGATGAGAAGGCCTCACTGATAAAGGTACCAAGCCACATGGCTAACATAGACAAGAATAATGGACCAATTTAAAATGTAAGAATTAGTTAATAAGAAAATCCTTAGTTACTAGGACTAGTTTATAATTAATGTAAGTCTCTGTGTGTTTTGTTGGTGCTGAACAGCTGCAGGATAAGGCATGACAGAAACCCCAGTCAACAAATGGAGCCAATGTGGACAACTGAATCCACTTAAAACCTGAGAGAGTTTAAGAAGGAATTCTAGACAAAAAAAAAAGAGCAGAGTTAAGCATGGCTTCTTGGTAGCATTTTTTTTTTCAGGTGGATTCTGTTTACAGGAAGCAAGCTCATCACATTTAAGAGAGGCTTCCTGACTCAGGTTTAGCTGAAAAAAACCTTTGCAGACCCACCACAAAACACTTAAATGGGGTTT
The DNA here is from genome assembly GCA_004026605.1 of Ondatra zibethicus. Lineage (NCBI taxonomy): Eukaryota > Metazoa > Chordata > Mammalia > Rodentia > Cricetidae > Ondatra > Ondatra zibethicus. Next base: position 15,594 of record PVIU01012284.1, read on the forward strand.
ATGAATAGCCAACAGCATGCTTCTTGGTGGTGGCAGGGAATTTGAAACACCATAGAGTTGTGGCAATAAACATGACTCTGGCCAGTACCTCCACCATGAGGCTAGGCTCTCAGAAAGGTAAGGAATGGGGTGGATCCAGCCATCAAAGCCACGGCTTTAATCCCAGCCACATCGCTTAGCTAATTAAGGACTCATGTGGTCATAAAAAGAGATATACAGTAAAGATAGATTCAAAGATGAAGAAAACCTCTAAATGGTTTACAGTGTGTTTAAAAATATATGTAGGCTTGTGAGAAAAAAGAAAAAGGATAATGTTCTTAAAATAAAAAAGAAAGAGAGTAGTTGGGTATGGTGGTGCACACCTTTAATCCCAACACTTGGGAGGCAGATCTCTGTGAGTTCAAGGACAGTCTGCTCTACACAGTGAGTGCCAGGACAGCCAAAGATACACAGAGAAACCTAGTCTCAAAAAACTCAAAAATTAAAAATAAAAATAAAAGAAATAGTTTAAAATAAAGATGGAAAATACATAGAGAGTCTGGATACTATATGTTATTGTGTTGTCCTTGAAATTTTTTGAATGCTGAGGAAGTAACAACAGCTGCTAAAAGACATTTGATTATAAATGCTGCTGGATTAATTTAACATATATATTTTGAAAATGTCTTGACTTTAAAATTTAAGTAAAAAGATATGTTACTTTGAAGAGGTTTTGCTTTTGTTTCCATAGGAAAGGAGAGGCTGTGGATTCATTCTGGGCTAAGAAAAATCATGTTTGATCAAGGAAGAGCCCCTGAGAAATCTCCAATAGGAGCGGATGGCCAAGATGTCTGAGTTCTACATCCAGAAGAGCCTCAAGATTGCTGGATGAGATAATCAAGCCTCACAGAATTTTCCATTCAGGACTTGAACATAATCTTAAATTTTCTTTAGGTCCCCATAAGATTATCAGCACCCCCAATCAGCAGGAAGTAGCATAGAAAACTACACCCACATTCCCCCAAAAATGGATTATGCATGTTTTCTTTGTTTAGAGTGTTGGTTACAAGTTGTTATGGATAATGGTCAGGAAAAAAAGCTAAACAAAGGAGATTAGATTCAGAATTCTTGTTTTGAAAAAAAGGAGAGAAAGTGCTGTGGGACAATGGTCTTGTACCCTGTAAAGATTTGTCACTTGTATTTTAATAAAACGCTGATTGGCCAGTAGCCAGGCAGGAAGTATAGGTGGGCCAACCAGGTAAGAAATAGAGGTGGGGCAATGAAAACAGGAGAATTCTGGGAAGAGGAAAGGCTCAGCCTGCAGTCGTCACCCAGACACAGAGGAAGCAAGACAAGAATGCCTCACTGATACAGGTACCAAGCCACGTGGCTAACATGGACAAGAATTATGTGTTAATATAATATGTAAGAGTTAGTTAATAAGAAAAGCCTGAGCTACTAGGCCAACTTGTTTATAATTAATGTAAGTCTCTGTGTGTTTCATTGGTGCTGAATGGCTGTGGGATCAGGCAGGACAGAAACCTCGGTCAACACATTTCATATTCCCAAGCCAGCAAGCCAGCAGGCAGTCAGGCCCACACCAAAATGAAACAAATTTGTCAGGATGAATTATTTACACCTGAAGCTACTCCCCATTTTACAACTTGAATAAAGACCATAAATTGGGCCTTTTCAAACATTTGTGTTCCCAGTTATTCCAAGACATTTTTAATAAGCATTTTTTCTGATAATTCCTATTAGCTGAATGGCCTTTGTAAAAGCATTAATGGAATCTACTTCAGTGGACAAGACTGGTGCAGAATAACACAATATTTTCTTAAGAAAAAAATTCTACATTGGTTTACGCAAAACTGCCTAATTCTCCTTTATTTCTTTATAAGGGAGGGAAGAGAGTAGAGGGAGGGAGGGGGAGGGACAGGGAGAGAAAGAATGTAAATTTTAATATGTATGAAAATGTATGTGAGGCACTTGAGGAAAATGGAGAATGATTTTGTACCAGCATACTTTAGCTAAGTCAGTACTAAATTCAAAGAACAGGTATAACTAGAATGATTATGTATAACTGGGGAGATCATGTGAAACCAGGGTGATCATGTGTAACTGGGGAGATCATGTGAAACCAGGGTGATCATGTGTAGCTGGGGAGATCATGTGAAACCAGGGTGGTCATGTGTAACTAGGGTGATCATGTGTATTGGGGAATCATGTGTAACTAGAGAAATCATGTGTGACTGGGGAGATCATGTGTAACTAGGGTGATCATGTGGAATAGGGCAATCATGTGTAACTGGGGAGATCATGTGTAACTAGGGTGATGATGTGGAATAGGGCAATCATGTGTAACTGGGAAGATCATGTGTAACTGGGGAGATAATGTGTAACTAGGGTGATTATGTGTAACTAGGGCAATCATGTGTAACTGGGGAATCATGTGTAACTGGGGAGATTATGTGTAACTAGGGTGATCATGTGTAACTAGGGCAATCATGTGTAACTGGGGAGTTCATGTGTAACTAGAGAAATCATGTGAGACATGGGAGATCATGTGTAACTAGGACAATCATGTGTAACTACAGAGATCATGTGTAACTAGAGAAATCATGTGTGACTGGGGAGATCATATGTAACTAGAGAAATCATGTGTAACTAGAGAAATCATGTGTAACTGGAAAGATCATGTGTTGCACTTGGGTCTATTAAAGTCTCTGCTTACCCTGTTTGGCCATAATTCTTCTTAGTACCCTCTTAATCTTCTAAAACTGTCCATGGTGGGACTGATAAATCAACATGGTCACCACAAGTATAACTTACAAACTATCTATTATTACCAAATCAAGAAACACAATTAAAAAGGTGATTCATACACTCCTAGAAAAACAACTATATTTTCAATCACTGGTAAGTGGGTCCTAGTCCAGATCAACCATACACATATGATGACTATTTCCTGGAGAGGTACACTATGCTAGCTAGCCACCCTGCTAATCTGTAGAAAACACAGTCCCTTCTGCAGTAAGTTTAAAGGCTATTTGTTTCAGCCATATAGAAGCAAAAATGAAGCTTCAGAGGTCTGCTCTTTATAATAAACAGAGATTGCATTTACAGTTGTAATTTTATGGGATTCAAACTCTGTTTACCTACTGAGCCGTCTCCCCTACTTCTTAAAAATAATTTCATTAGCATGTATTCATTGTGCAAAGTGAAAGGTTTCTTTCACAATGACAATTTAACTCAAATGCATCATGCACTTTGGCCAATGGTCACTATTCAACACCCTTTCCTGTCCTGCTTCCTCTCCCACTAGGTCCCATCCTCTTCACAAATGCCCCCTTTTTATTCTAAGGTTGCATACACATGTATGAGTGTGTGCTCTGTGTGTGTGTGTGTGTGTGTGTGTGTGTGTGTGTGTGTGTGTGTGTGTGAAAAGAGAGGGAGGGAGAGTTATCTAGGTTCCACATATAAAGTTTTTAATTCATAACTCCTTTCCTGAATGAATAATATATGCAATAATACAATAAAAGTAAACTAATAATACAAAGTACAATTTTGAAAATAAAACCAATATAACAGATATACATAGCATGAGAATGCCTGAATTTTGATACATGATGCATTCCTTTGCTTTATAACAAACAAATTTAAATGTCTATTAGATAAAAAACTGTGCCTCTGTCCAATTTTAGTGCTTTTTCCAAAAGCAGTATCAGTCTAGAAGACTTTCTATTTTACTTTGAGATATGTGATATTCAGACATTTGTTAAAGTACATAGATTCGGTTTCAATGGCACATCTATAGATCTTGCTATTCTGGTAACATCTTGAATAGCATCTACTTCTGAGCAAGTACTATCTCAGTTTCTAAAACTGTTGAACCTTGAAATCAAATTTATTTCAGTTGTGGGTTTTTAATAAATTGAGATGAAATAAAACTCACTCCTTCCTCCCTACAGGAACACAGAGCTATTGCTGAAGTATAGAAACTCAAGACTGTCTTTCTACTTGAAAGAACATTAATTACTAACACTTCTGGTAAGACAATAAATGTTCCAGGATAATATTCAATATATGTACAAAGATTATACTGAATATCAACAACCAAAAGAACACAACAAAAAAGAAGTAGAAATAGAAAAACACAATGGCCTGTAAAGAGGACACGTTTCAGAGTGGGACAAGATCTGCAAAAAAAAACCAAATCTAACAATGGATTTCTATTTAGAACACAGAAAGTTCCCAAAACTCAGAGCACTAGCATTTGCCTCTCTGCTTCGTGACTGCATATTTGCCAATGCAACATCAGCAGCAGCCTTACGTGTTTGCCACCATGCCTCCTCTACCATGTTACACTGTAGCTCGTCAAACCATGAGCCAACATGAACCCTTCTTTCCTTTAAAAAAGAAAATCAAAATTCAGCAGTTTTTAAAAAAGAATTAGAAAATCACCAAAGGATAGGAAGAGATGCATCATGAAAGAGGATATGTCGTACCAAATATACAAAGGAAAAGCTTTCAATATCACTAGCCTTTAGAGAAATACAAACTAAGATCACAATGACACAGTTACATACCCACCAAAATTAAAAAAGGAACACCAAATGCTTGCAAGGACATGGAGAAACTCAGTGTCTCATATATTGCTGGCGGGACTGTGACATGGTACTGCATTCTGGAAGATAACTTAGTAGTTTCTTTTGAAACTACACATATACTTAGCAGACAATCTCAAAAATCACAGTTCAGGATGCTCATCCCAAAGAAAGAAAAATAGATATGCAAATAAAAACCTGTGCAGAGACGCTTATAGCAACTTTGTGATCTTCAACAACTATACACAGTCGAAATATTACTTACTAAGAGAATGTCTAAACAAATTGCTATATCCATACCACAGGATGCTGCTTTGTAGTGTTGGATGATATACACATCTGTCCACTTAGATGGATGTTAAGGGATGCAAGCTTTCCTTCCTTTAGAATAAGTGTCCTGGACTGTGACTTTTTTGTATTATATGCTAAATGTATGCTGAGGGAAAAAAAAACCCATCAAATCCAAAAAGTCATGTGCTACATGATTCCATTTATGTACCATGCTTGAAGTGACAAAATTATAGGAATGAAAAATTAGACACGTGTTTGTTAGGGGCTATGAATGTTAGAGAATAGAAGGTAGTTGTGACACCAGCATGTTGATTATAGTGATCACTACGCCAATCTATACAATATGACAACACGTAATAAAATGGTATAGAATTATCCTGACTACAGTTAGGTTAAATGTAATTACTGGGACAAACTACATGAAAGATAAACAAGCTTACTTGGTATTATATTTTGTTAGTTTCTGTGAATCTATATAGTTCACAGCAAGAAGTCAATCAGAACTAGATGCCTCTCCATCCTTAAAACTACCACTATGCTATATGAGTCGGCTTAGAAGAACATCTCCTTCTCCAAGAACTGTCTCTATCACCTCCCTCCACCTACATGGGTAGATGCCTTGTTGAGAAAAGTAACAAATACCCTTTAGAAGACTTGAAAATTTTCAGGAACTCAAAGGTCTGCAGTCCCCTTTTATGATCCATTTCTGTCACTATTTTCTACAAACCACCCCTACATCTTCACAATGAATATGGTTCCTTAAAGTCCTTTGTGGCTCAAGAAAGAATGTGCTAAGATATTCTAAGTCTCCCCCTCCCCACATTTGCAACCACAAGAGTTCTAAGTAAAGCCAAGATTAGGTTCCAAATCAGACACAATGTTAGGCCTAGGGCAACTGTTAACAGTTCATGGAGGGTGTTTTTCTTGCCTCTTAATTGCTTCTGAAGTTTTCACCTACAAATTCCCCTAATCCTTTTACTCCATGTTCAAATCTGAGCTACAACTTGCCAGTTTCAAAAGAGGAAGATGTGTGACTGTTTAGCAGATAACCTTGTTTCATTCCATTGCATGTTACACTATCTGCTGATGTGGAGCAAAAGCACTGTGCAGCATTATCAACACAAAATTTTGTAGCAGAGTACCTCTCAAAACAGTTTTTTTGATGGTGTTGGGGGTTGAACTCAGGGCCATGTGCATGCTAGGCAAGCTCTCTACTATTGAGCTACATCCTGAGCCCCAAAATCTATCCTTATGCCTGCTTGTGTTTAGTATTGTATAAACTTCTATTTTCGCTGGACATATGGCTACCTGCCCTACTTTCACTGTTTCGTACTACTGCTGTGATAAAATACTATGAGAAAAGCAACAGAGCTAAGAAAGAGATTTTTTGACTTAAAATTCCAGGTTACAGTCTATCATAGCAGAGAAGGCACAGTGGCAGCAACTCAAAGCACCACAGCCATATCATACCCATAGTCAAGAGCAAAGAGAAATGAATGCGTGCCCACCTACTTATGGTCTCAGGACCCCAGGTGTAGGTGATGATGGCAGTCACAGTGGGCTGGATCTTCTTATATAGATTAAAAATAAAGACAGCTCCCTCACACACGTTTCTATAGGCCAACCTGATCCACACAGTTCCTTACTTAAGACCCTCTTCCTAGGTGATTCTAGGTTGTGTCAAGCTGACAGGTGAAAACTAACCATCATATCACCTAACTATAAACTATATTTCTCTGCTGCCTTGGTAGGTGAGTGAGAACATGTGACTAAGTTTTGAGCCAGTAAGACCAGAAAGATCTTAGCAATAAGCCTTTTTTTCCCATTTGTTCTTTCCCCCTTTTCTTGTGACCTGAAATATAAATATGTTGATTACAAATTGCCATTGGCCATATGGATAAAGGCAAATTCCAAAGAAATACAGGACAGGAAGGCAATATGGCTAGCTTCCAGGACAGAGCAGTCCTATCCTTCCGTTCAAGTATCAAACCCAAATTTTGAAAAAATGTATTTTTTATTCATTCTTTGAGAATCTCATGCATTAATATAATATTTTTATTATGTTTTAAAGGATAGAAGATAGGCATACTTGCTCATGTCTATGATACCAGTACTCAGAAGGCCGAGTCAAAAGGATTTTCATGAGTTTGAGGCCACCCTAGGCTATATGGTAAGTTCTGAGTCAGCCTAGGCTACAGCATGATATTCTATCTCAAAAAAGTCCTCTCCAAAAAAGAATATCAATGGAATTCTCTAAATGAGAAAAATATTAAATTGGATATTGTGGCTTTCACCTACCATCCCAACATTTGGGTGACAAAAACAGATCAGGAGTTTATCATCCTCAGATACACAGACAACCAACCATGATTACATGAGATCTGCCTTTAAGAAAAAGACAAATCTTCTTAGCCACTCCCCAGGCCTTGATTTCTCCCAAGGAAACTGGGTGCACCTTCTAAGTCCCAAACTTGTATTGTCTTTTCTACAATTGGAAATGGAAGACTTCCACCAGGGATTTAAGTCATTAATCCCACAGACAATCCCAATACATCAAGCATGAGGAAAGAAAAAATAACAGTCACATTGATAACATCATGCAGCAAACAGTCTATGCTAGCTGCCAGAACACTCTGGAGTTATAGGGAAGAGTAGAGGTTACAGAGGCTGGCACAGAGCCATGGTACTGTCCTATGGTATTCTCTGTCTCCACGCTGCATGAATAATCCTATTTTCCAAAGGTTCATCTTTAATGGACAGGAAAGATGCAGCAAAGAAACAACTAAGCAGAACTGTTTCTTTTTTTGTTTTGTTTTGTTTGTTTTTCGAGACAGGGTTTCTCTGTGGCTTTTGGAGCCTGTCCTGGAACTAGCTCTTGTAGACCAGGGTGGCCTCGAACTCACAAAGATCCACCTGCCTCTGCCTCCCGAGTGCTTGGATTAAAGGCGTGCGCCACCACCGCCTGACAGTAGAACTGTTCCTAAGCAAAATTTACGTCTGTCATTATTAATGGTGACACATTATAAAATGTTTATTGCACATAATCTGGACTCAGCAATTTACTTAGGCAAACTTCTTTACTAATTTCTTTGTGTGGACAGTGGCAATACCAAAAGCTAAATTTGTTTCTGACAATGGTTCATTTTTGATGTTAACTTCTATAAAATCTGATGACAGTTTAACAGCTAGTCTACTTTATTTTTAGCCTTTCTCGGGGTTCTGTTGGAGAATTAAGGCTTAAAGAAAATGATTGTGACTCTTTTTCTCGTTTTTCCCAAAGACAGTACATAGCAACTAACACTGTAAATGAGAGAAGTAGGGGAGGGGGTAAGAACACATATCTAAGGGAATCTGAGCTTACATAAAACTCTGGCTGGGAAAGAACTGTAGGCCAACCATTTTGTATTTTCTATCTTTTGCTCCTGGCCTTGAAAAATTATAAATGCTAAATTCCTTCCTACCATGCCAAAATAAACTACTCTTGGAACTAAAAGAAGAAGCTGTATAAAATACTCTTGTGTAAAAGCGTACGCCCTGACTATTCCCACTGTGATCTGGCATTAGTCTCTCAGCTAAATGTCACAGGGTCACCTCACTAGCCTCAGAGTAATATGCTGAAGGACATTCACAGAACAAATGAAAAGTAGAAAATATCATTCCAATAAACATTGTAGGGATAACTATATAATTGCCATGTCAAAGAATGAAGTTGAACCCCATCTTCACATGATATACAAAATGAGCTCAAAATAGACCATAAATATCAACATCAGTTATGAAGTGACAAGACTTTCAGAAGTAAACAATCTTTGTGAACTTGAAGTAGGCAATGGTTTCTTTAACATAACACTAAAAATATAAGTGACAGCCTAGACATGGAGGTGCACACCTTCAATCCTAGAACTTGGGAGGCGGAGGCAGGTGGAGCTTTGTGAGTTCAAGGCCAGCATGGTCTACAAATTAAGTTACAAGTCATTTAAGGCAATACAGTGAGATCCTGTCTCAAACACAAACACATACACACAACACACACACAATTTAAACTTGGCACTTCAAACTACACTAACAAAGAAAGTGAAAATACAACCAACAGAACAGGAGAAAATATTTGAAAATCATGTATCTAACATGGGAGCTGTATTCAGACCACATAAAGAAGCCATAACTCACTTTTAAGTAGGCAAATAACGAATAGATATTTACCCAAAAGTGCATTCAAATGGCCAATAAGCACAAGAAAAGATGCTCAATCACTAAGGAAATGCAAATCAAAACCACAATGAGATACCACATTATAGTCACTAGGTAGGATATATAACCTGAAAAAAGATGATATCAATAGACATGCTAACATGGACAGGTAAAAGATCACAAGGCCTCAATCCTACATAAGGAACATTAAGAACTGCTAAGAGAAAGAGCAACAGTCTTCCTAGGGAAGAGCACACCAATTGATTATCCAATACCAAATGGTCAGCTCTGAAAACATATACATACAAATAACATAACACAAACTGAATATGTTCTATTTATATATTTAGGGATGCTATATATGTGTAATAACAATTAAGGAAAAAGCAGGCCATGAATTTGAAAGAGAACAAGGGGGTACATGAAAAAGTTTGGAGGGAGAAAATGAAGAGGAGGAATGTTGTAATTATCTCATAATCTCAAAAAATAAAAAATATTTTATATATTACTATCTAATTGTTATTACTACATAATTACTATGTAATACATAGTATTATTTAATACTAGGTAAGTACCAATGAAGAAATAGAGAACTAGAACCCTGATACATTGTTGGAGATGTAAAATAGAGTGGTCATTGTTAAAAACAATTTGACACTTCCTCAATGTGTTAAACATAGCATTACCATGTAAGTTCAATTTTACCCATATGTGTATTCCCAAGAGAAACAAAAACAAAGCCCACACAGAAACATGAACACAGATAATTCTACAGTATTATTGTTAATATGCAAACAGTTCAAATAACCCAAAAATCTGATGAATCACTGAATATCATGTGGAACATTAATAGAATAGAATAGTATTCTACATTAAAATATTGGGCTCTAATTCATGCTATAACCTGGATGAACCTTATAAACACTAAAAATGTAAAAGGTAGTCAAGCACAAAGGACCACATGATACATGACTATATCTTTGTAGAATATAAGCCAAGCAGAGACAGAGAGTAAATTAGAAGTTTCCAAGAACTGGGAAGGAAAGGGAAAGTGGGGAGTAACTTCCACTGGGCATGGGGATTCCTTTAGAGATAACAAAAGATGTTCCAAAATTATACTGTGGAATAATCACATGGCTTTGTGAATATACTAAATGACACTGAAGTATATGCTATACAAATTATATTTCATCAGAACTGATTCCAAAACCCGAAAATGAAAAGCAACAGTTCTCTATGTGAAATTCACTGGATGCCATGTCATCTACTTTGGAGGGCAGTGTGACCGCCACTGACTGACTATAATTAACATGAAGCTGAAATTAAGGAGGAAAAAATTAGCCATCTTTGTGCCTGACAGAAATCTATCCCTCAGGTTAGGAAGGTGAAAATGATGCAGAAAACCACTTTCTGTCCCAGCTGATGGCTTCAGGGAACTATCTCTTTGTGGAAAGAAAAGTCCTCTGAAGGATACAAAGAATCCAAATGGGACCCAGCTTCTATACAAGCTGTTGACATCACCCACAGAATTAGTTGCTGTTCTTTCCGCAATAGTGTAGCAGAAGGAAAGCTACAGTCCCTGAGACCTGAAGGGCCTCTACAGAAATATCACAAAGAAACTCAAGTAATAGTGATACTGGCCAGCGAGGCTCACTTCAAGTCAAGTAACAACAGCAGGATTTTGCCTTCAATGTCTCACTTAATGTCACTAGAGAAAGACTGAGTCAAGTAACAACCTTCTCAAATAGTTTTCTAGGTAAGAGCAGTTTGTTCAGAACACCATTATCTCCAACCTCGGTCCTGTCCATGATGTCTCAAGCCCTCCAGTATGTGTTCCAGATGGTAATGCATGCATTACAGAAGATCAGCCAGTGCCATTCAGTACTGAGGTGACCAATATCAGGAACTTAACATGGTTTTTAAATCGTACCCCACTTCTGCTGAAAGTTGGGTCTATGAGATGAGGCAAGAAATATTGCCCTTACCATCCTCCATAGCAAAATCTGAACAAACACAAAAAAGGAAAAAAGGAAAAGAGAGAAGAAGGGCAGGAAACCAAACCAAACACTAGTCTAGGATTTTCCTGCTCCTTTGGGTCAGGCTAAATCCTATGGATTATAAAGTATCCTGTCAGACTGGGACTCTTTAATGTCACCACCATCACAATAGCCATCACTGTGGCAGAGATGACTATGAGAGCCATAAAACCCTGTGGCTAGGAAAATAAATGCAAACACATTAACAAATACATATGCATGCAGATGTAATAGAAAGTTCCCCACCATCTTTTCACTCATCTGCACCACTTACTTTTGTACTGTTGGATGGGGTTTCACCATTGTTGCAGAAGCTGCCCCTCCAACAGCAGCAGCAGGCTCTTGGCTTTCTGTAGTTTGATTTTCAGTTCTAAATTTCCTGCGAATAGGCTTTGATGGAGGCTGAGCATGTGGTGCATCCTGTGGATCAAAAATAAACTCAAAGTATTCAAAAAGATTTTTTTTAATGATCTCTCCATCCATCGTGCCAGTATCCACAGCTCTATCCCCAGGATCAGAAGACTCCTCTGTTCAAACTACATACCACAGACCTGTAGCTGATATTGGCTCAGCAAGTGCTGGAGGGCTGCTGACAGTGGGTTGCAGCAAATAGCCCACCTGCCTTTCTTTTAAAAATATACTGGGGCAAGTGGGGATGGGAACATGAGGGACTAGGTGGGGGGAGAGTACTGAAAGATCTAAACGGAACAGGGGTCATTTCAGTGTAAGGTAGAAACCTGGTGTAAGAGAAACGCCCAGAAATTTACAAGGGTGACCCCAGCTAAGACTCCTAGCAAAAAGGGATACATAGCCTGAACTGGTCACTTCCTGTGACTAGGCAAATCTACCAGTGGAAGGATTGGGACACAAACTCAGCCACATAACCTTTAACCTAGTCTGTTCTACCTATGGAACATGCTGGGGTAAAGGTGACACAAAGATTGTGGGAGTGGCCCAGTCTGAGACCCATGCCATTGAAGTGAGCCCTGATACTGCCTGGAGCACCAAGACCCAGAGGCTGGATGGCCCAGAGACAGAGGATAGAACCAAACACGACTGGAGGGAAAATATGTCAATGTAGCAATGCCTAACACTATTCTGCTCTACTCATAGATTGGTGCCTATCCCAATAGCCATCAGGGGCTTCATCCAGCAACCAGTAGAAACAGATGCAGACCCACAGCCAAACATTAGGTCAAGCTCGGAGAATCCTGCTGAAGAGAAAGGAAAAGGATTGTAGGAGCCAGATGGGTCAAGGACATCACAAAAAACCCACAGAATCAACTAACCTGTGCTCACAGGAGTTCACAAAGACTGAAAAAACAACCAGGGAGCTTGTGTGAGACTGAACTAGGCCCTCTGCATATATGTGACAGTTGTGTAGCTTGGTCTTGTGAGACTCCTAACTCTGGGAGCAAGGGTTGTCTAATACCTGCTTTGGGGACCTGTTCCTCCTACTGAACTGTCTAGTCCAGACTTAATAGGAAATGAGGTGTCTAGTCTTACTGCAACTTGATATGCCATGCCTGGGTGATATCCATGGGAGGCCCACTCTTTTCAGTAGAGAAAGGAGGAAGAGTAAATGGGGGTGCAGCGGAGGGGGAGGGTCTGAGAGGGGATGAGGAAGAGGAAATCGTGGTCAGGATATTAGATAGATAGATAGATAGATAGATAGATAGATAGATAGATAGATAGATAGATAGATAGATAGATAGACAGACAGATAGACAGACAGATTGATAAATAGATAATAGACTGGTAATCCACAACCCCTTTATGTCATCAAGAAGGACACCAAAATAAGATTCTAGTGGTCTTACTCTTTTCCTTTTTTAATGTTGTAAACAATCTATACTTTCTTGTCATTTAAACTCACATAAACCTTGTATAACCATGATGTCTTTTCTAGTTGAAGAAAAAATTGTCTCTTGCCTCATTCTGGGGCTTTTTGGAGAATAAGTCTGCAATGGTCTTAGTCATGTGTTGATCATTCTCCTACTCCTCATTCTTACATGAAGTTAAACAAAAAAGTCAATGTGTTCAAGGAAACAGTTGATCTGCTTCCTTAGAGGATTCCATGTCACCTTCCAAGGCCAGGGTCCACTCTCTTTGCTAAGAGAATGGCCTAGGAGACAACGCTGTAGAACAAGAAGAGGATGAGAAAGGAAGTGGGGAACATGATATTAGTGAGTAGTGATAGTTGTGAAAAGAACAGGGGCCCCACGGCATGGCCAGGCAAAGTAAAGTGGCAAGATGTAAGGAAAAAATCCTAACATCAGCAGGTGGGAAACAAGGAGAGGAGGACCAACAAAAACAAACCCATATGGAAATGTGATAGTGCAACTTACTGCTCTGCATGCTAATTTTAAAGGCTAATAAAACAATAACAACAAAGAAGAACAAAAGAGAAAGAAATCATGGCACCAAGAAGGGAAGACTGTTCCACACACAGGAGATACTAACTGGGTCTTTAATGTCTGAACTAGATGGTCCCAGATTCTTGGTGTCTTCTTCAAAGAATTTCAAAATGATCACAAGAATGGCAAAGCAGCAAGAAGCTTGACTTAAAGAGATTTAACACACAGTAGGCAACAAGTCAGTCTCATTATTGAACAGTATGGGAATCGCTGAAGAAATCACTGGGCTACTTGAGCTAGAGCCCCCAGGAACAGCAGGCTATGTTTGGGGCTCTCTTTAATAGGGTTCAAAAGAAGGAGAATTTGGTTGCTAAGGGGTATAATATGGAGGATTCTATTTGATTGGCAGGCTTGAGTTATATTAGCCTTTTTTCTCATTACACATGTGCTTTTCTATGATACATCTGATTTGAATCGTATGCATGCCCAATCATGCATAGACATAAGATGGTAAATAGGAGGTTTTCCTTAAAAGTTCATGCTGAAGACATAGTTTGCCTTAATGCACATGTATCCAAAAGTAGTTCAGGCCAGATGGACTCCCAGTGTCTCATCCCTGATATGCTCTGGGGCATTTTTCAAAGGAAATTGACCACAAAAGAGTAACTACAAAATAAATGACAAGGCAGAAGTAATTTATGCCATTGTTTGAAGTGGAGAATGCATGAAACTTGATGCAAGGAAGAGCCCTAGGTTTCTGGGTGAGCAGTGTGTGCATATCCAAAACCAACTGGAGTCCAAAGTTGCTAAGCTATTCCTATACTAACCTGCCTCATTAGCAGATGCAGGAAGTCTTACTAAAGCCATCCAGCTCCTCCCACATTTTAAAAGTATTTATTTTTATGTTTTATATGTATGTGCCCAAGTGTATGTATGTGTCCCATATGCGTGCAGTGCCCACAGAAGTCGGAAATCAGTGAGCCATCATATGGGAGTTGGGAACTAAATCTAGCTCCTATGCAAGAGCAGTAAGCACTCTTAACCTCTGAGCTATCTCTCCTAGCCCTCCACAGTTTTTGATCTTGCCCAAAGCAAGGCAGCCATGTTTAACTAGAAGGTTGAAGGGAGTCAAAACTGCCAGAACATCCACAGTCCAGCCCCAGAACCTCCAGGATCCTAATTTTCGGAAAGAATTCATGCTTCAGAGCTGTGAATCAGTCACATTCACCTAGGAGGAAACTTTAAAGCGGTAGACTTGTAAGAAGCCCAGAGATGGGTCTTTATACCAGCACAGCAATTTCTTTCTGCTGCCCTTACCTTTTTTGCTGGACTACTTTCTGCTGCTTGGGAAGGAGCTCTGTTCAGCTGAGGGTGTAAGTCAGCTTCAGACACTGGCTCAGACTGCAGCAAGATCAAAGAGAAGACATAAATAAGGTAAACATATGAGAAAAAAACATTCTGGAAAAGTCACTTGGAGAGACAAAGTCACACTGGTCTAGACTAAGTGGCAGGCAAGCACAGTTAAGTCTGTTGATGCTTGGGCAAAATTCTCCACCAGAGACCATGCTTATTCCCTTCTACATCTCCTGCCAGTATCATTCAAGAAAAAGAACCATGTTCTTTTATATTTTTACATATAGATTTCATCTCATATATTTTTACATATAGATTTCTTAAAAACCAATACTTTACAAAAACTATAAAAATTATCAGAGGAGAAATGATGTGGGATGTCCTTCTGTATATGTGTTGCTTTTATTGGTTGACAAATAAAGCTGTTTGGGCCAATGACTTAACAGAGTAAAGCCAGGTGGGAAATCAGAACAGAGAGAGAGAGAGAGAGAGAGAGAGAGAGAGAGAGAGAGAGAGTAGATGGAGTCAAAGAGATATCATGTAGCAGCTGAAGGAGAAAGATGCCTACCAGTAGACCACAGCCTTGTGGTGATACATAGTAAGAGCTAGCTAGAAATACACCTGAGACATAGGCCAAACAGTGTTGTAATTAATATAGTTTCCGTGTGATTATTCAGGTCTGGGCGGCCAGGAAATGAACGAGCAGTCTCTGTTTACATAATGGTGCCAATGATGGGCAACGACATCCACATAAAATCTGAGAGAGCTTGGGAAGGAATTCTAGACACGAAAGAACAGAGTTAAGCATGGCTTCTTGATAGCTTCAGTTTTTTCCAAATAGGCTTTGTTTGCTGGCTACAAGCAGAGGCACAACTTCTTTAAGAGATAGTTTCCCAGTTCATGCCAGCACAAACGGCTCTGGCTCTTATGGGAGGTCCAACTACAGAGTACTTAGGGTTTGTGAGCAGAGTACTACAACTTGCTTAATGGCAACATAAACCCACTGTGTCCCTGAAGCTGAGATAGTGAGCATGGCTCCCAGAGCTAGTGGTGAACATACCTCCACCATGTTGGATGAGGCAGAGCCAATTAGTCCTAGTCACACCACTTAGCATTTTAAGAAGTGCTCCTGCTCAGAAAATGATTACAGATACTCAATGAAGACAAATTCAGCAAAAGCTGGAAGCACGGGAGTGGGGATAGGGGTGGAGGTAGGGGTGGGGGTGGCGGTGGGCGAAAGGGAAAGGGGGAGAGAGAAGGGAGAAGGGAAGGACTGGGGAGAGCTTGGGGGAGTTGGAGGGTGGAGATGGAGGAAGGGTGGATATTGGAGAAGGGAATAAGATATCTACATGAAGGGAGTCATTTTAGGATTGGCAAGAGACTTGGCTCTAGAGGGAATCCCAGGTATCCATGGGGGTGTTCCCAGCTAGGTACTTGGGCAGCAGAGGAGAGGGTGCCTGAAGTAGCCTTGTCCCATCGTCACACTGATGAATACCTTGATCATCACCATAGAAATTTCGTCCGATGGATGGAGATCAGAGCAATGGACTGAGCTCCCAAGGTCCAGTGGAAGATCAGAAGGTGGGAGAAGATGAGCAAGGAAGTCAGGACCGCGAGGGGCTGGTCCACCAACTGAGACGGTGTGCCTGATCTAATGGGAGCTCACCAAATCCAGCTGGACCCAGACTGAATGAGCATATGATCAAACCGGAATCTCTGAATGTGGCTGCCAATAGGGGCTGACTGAGAAGCCAATGATAATGGCACTGGGACCTATCTCTTCTGAATGTATTGGCTTTTTGGGAACCTAGTCTATATGGATGTATACCTTCCTAGGCCGAGATGGAGTGGGGAGGGCCTTGGGCTTCCCACAGGGCAGGGTACCCTGCCCCCTCTTAAGGAAGCAGGGGGAAGGAGGAGGGTAAGCAGGGGAGTGGGAGGGGACTGGGAGAAGGGGAGGAAGTGTAAATTTTTGAATGAAAAATAAAAGAATATGAAAAAAAGACAAATTCAGACAGAAATAAACCTCTGAATGGGTCATGGTGTCTTTTAAAAATGTACGTAGGTTTAGGAGAGAGAGAGAAAAAAAGAATATAGACAGTTTAAAAGAAGTAAATCGTTTTAAAAATAAAACAAAGTCTTTAAAGAGACAGTAAAAGTAATATAAAAGAGTACAGATAGTCATAGATTAAAGGACTAAAGAAAAATAAGCCACATAATGATGGAATAAACACAGAGAGTCTTGATTATGCATATGACCACGTTTTCTTTAAATTTTTTGACTGCAGAGAGACATTTTATTCTGGGGGCTGCAAAGCTAAACATATATATATATATGGTATCTTGACTTCAAAATTTGAGTATAAGGATGTTACCTTGGAAAAGAGGTTCTGCTTTTGTTTCCACAGAGGATGAGAACCTGTGATTCCTTCCAGGCTAATGTGGCTTGATGGAACAAGACCCCCTGAAAGGTCTCCATGAACCCTAAAAATACTTCACCCAACAAACAGCAGGAAGCAGTTTGGAGAAAACAATGCCCAAATTCCCAAAATGATTGTTTATAAATGTTTGTTTTAATTTAAAGGGGGTTGATTATAAGTAATTAATGGTCTCAGTCAATTTCAAAAAATAAGGATGATATGATATAAAGATGAATACTTTGCATTGGTATGGATCTTGGTCTATTAATACAAATTTAAGGTCAATTTGTTACATTGTATATATGTATATTTCTACTCTTGTTTAAGGTATGATGCTTGTGCAGCTCATTTAAAATGTAATCTAAAATTAAAATTTATAGATTTATAGATAGTCATCTATTATAGTCAAATTTGTAGTCATGTTTAGGTTTTCTACATATATTTCAGATGGATACATATTCTTCAAATCTTTCAAAGACTTATAGAATATGGCATTTTAAAGGTTTTAAAACTTAATACTTTTCTCGACAGTGAGACATGTCTGCTTCTGGCAGCACCATTACTTCAGAGAGGTTGATGGGCATTGAAGAAACTTGTTATAGAATTTGCCTTAAATGTGACAAGACTAGCCATTTGGGCAAGAAACTGTTCTTGCCTGGACTGCTTGATGGTATGCTGTATGAAATGGACATGCAGGATTCACAGAAAAGTGACTGATGAAATTTCCCAAAATGGGATGGTCCTTCAGGGTTCCTGCTTCACAGAAGAAACTGCCAGACATTCTACAAGACACAGAAGAAAGAAACTGATGAACTTTGCCAGTACAAGGCAAAACAGATCTTCAAATTTCCTGCTTCATGGAAAAGTCTATTGGATACTATGCGCCTGAAGGCTGAAGATGGATGCCCCAATGTGACAGAAAAACTTTTGGTGACTGTCCAGACAGTGAGATGTCTGTCAATTCCATAGTTTTGGAAGTTGCTTACAAAGCACTTCCTGTTTACTTAGGTAATATTATATCCTTCTGGGGTCTTTGAAGAGTTGAAGACAAATAATTATAGTTTTCCTTAGTTATGGTAAAGGATAAATTAGATATAAAACTTTAGATTCACAAAGATAGGGTAGATGATAGAGTATTTTCCTTAATTTGCCAAATGCAAATGGACTAAATAGTGTAACTATAATTCTTGCTTGATAACTGTTTTGTATATGCAATTTTACTATGTTAAAGTTAAAACCTTCCTTTTTTATTTAGACAGAAAAGGGGAGATGATGTGGGATGTCCTCTGTATACATGTGTTGCTTTTATTGGTTGATGAATAAAACTGTTTGAGCCAATGCTTAGCAGAGTAAAGCCAGGTGGAAAATCAGAACAGAGAGAGAGAACAAGAGTAGGTGGAGTCAAAGAGATGCCATGTAGCTGCTGAAGGAGAAAGATGCCTATCTGTAGGCCACAGCATTTTGGTAATACATAGATGGATATAAATGGGTTAATTTAAGATGTAAGAGCTAGCTAGAAATACGCCTAAGACATCAGCCAAACTGTGTCATAATTAATATAGTTTCTGTGTGATTATTTAAGTTTGGGTGGCTGGGAAATGAACAAGCAATCTCCGTTTACAGAGAAAGGGATAGAAAATCACTTATGGAGCACTGAGAAACACCATCAGCACCATAAAAGACCCATAATTTTTAATATTAAATTCCTAATAACAAAACACTGTATGGGCTGGAGAGATGGCATAGCAGTTAAGAACTACATTTCAGAGGACTGAAGTTTAGTTCTCAGTACCCACACCAAGTAGCTTAAAACCATCTACAACTCAAGCTCCATGAGAGCAGATGTCCTCTTCTAGTCTCTGCACACACCTACACACACACACACAGAGAGAGAGAGAGAGAGAGAGAGAGAGAGAGAGAGTAAATCTTTAAAAACTAAAACACTCTAATAAATATAGCTATTTACCTTTAAAAAGGAAGGATATAGATAATGGGTACAGCAATCAGAAAGGCTCATTATTGAGTGCACAAAGACTGATGAGGGTTACCCCCAAGCATTTCAGGACACAGAACATAGCCAAATGGAACACAGAGTAAATGGGCCTTACATAAGGCTCCCTGTGTCCCCAAGGCTTGCTGCCTTAGCTGTGTTAGAGTACTTTGCTTTTGGCTGTTATTAACCAGTGATGGAAAATATTAACATGATGAGAAAACCAGCTACTAAGGAGCAAAGTGACTCCCACATTTCACTGGTATCAGTCTTTCATTTACTCCAAAACTAATTCACACCACAAAAACATATATTGTAGCACAACCAACTGCCACTCTGCTCCTTACATACCTGTCTCTAGCCTCCTACAGTGTACCTTCTTTCCTGTGGCACTACTGAACAGGCTGGCTCCCAGGGAGCTAACAGTAGCAGATTTTGGCCCCTTCTTGTATTCTCCTCATCTACCTACTTTCCAAAATAGCACCCTTGGTGATCTCAGGTGACTGAAAAGTGACAATCTCCCAGTTGTAATTACTCTCTCCCCCGTTCTGCTCTGACTGCTCTTGGCCCTGAAATGGGGACTTTCTTGGGGTTCTCTGTCTTTTGTTCTCTTGACTCAGTTTCCTTCCCCTGTTCATTCTTTCCCAGGATAATCCCATCTATTCCTGAATTTTACTTATTTTTCATTAATTAATTCATTTATTGTGTTTGCATGTACATATGGGCCATAGTACATGTGTGGAAGCCATAGAGGACCTCTTGTGGGAATCAGTTATTTCCTTCTAAGATGTGGGTCACAGGGATTCTGCTCAGTCTGCAAGGCTTAGCAGCGCCCACCTTTACCCACTGTGCCACCTCACTGGCCTGCCTATTTATTTATTTATTTATTTATTTATTTATTTATTTATTTATTTATTTATTTATAGTGCTGAAGACTGAACCTAAGGCTTCACACATAGGAGGCATGCACTCTTTTATCCAATATCTCCAGCCCTTGTTCCTGCATTTTATCCTAAGCAATTCTCTACCTCTTTTAAATTATATAAAAGCATTCAAACTGCCTGATTCCAAGTTCCATGTATTTCTTACAGCTTCTCCTTCCCTTGGGGACAGTTGTGTTATTCATGCTGCTGCTGTTGCTCTGATTAGACTCTATGACAAACTGAACTCTATGTATGCATCATATATTGCTCAAGTGTTCCGCATGAATTATGTCACATCATCACAGCCTTAAGAAGTAGTATCCCCAGACTACTGATGACAAAATTAAAGATAAAGAAGTCAAGAATTCACCCAAAGACGATACAAATAGCAGGGTCTGAGGCCAGTTTCAAGTTCCAAAGCTAAGCTTGTTACCATGGTCTCAAGTTCTAAAGCTAGGCTTGTTACCATGGTAGAATACAGCCTCAGACACCTGCTGGCCTCAATGCTGTTCATGCAAGGCATTATATATCAGAGAGTTACTGCTGAATGGCTATGCCGGCATTCAAGGATTAAAAAGGCACTGCCTCTTCTTACAATCATCTGGAAGTTCAGTGGAAGAGGCAAATAAATAAAGATGCATGTTTCAATGCAATGTGGTAGAGAAGAGTGGGGTTTATAGGAGCACTCATTCTTGTAGAACAGTTAAGACCGAGTATGTAATGCTTCAGCTGAGGTCTGAGTGACATGTATGATGCAATGAACTACAAGAGCTATATGTGTGGATGACAAGAGAGGTAGGTCCAAAGTAAACTCACAAAGGCCTATATATACTCCGTCAACCAGAAATTTAGCTTGGAGTACCATAGAAGACTGAGGCCAGTCTCTCAGAGAGGACGCTGAGAAGGAACAGTGGCTTAGTTGGGGTTTTATTGCTGTGAAGAAATAGCATGAACACAGCAACTCTTATAAAAGAAAAACCATTTAATTGAGGCTTGTTTACAGTTTCAGATGTTTAGTCTATTATCATCATGGCAAGAGTCATGGAGGTGCACAGGCAGACATGATGCTGGAGAAAGAGCTTAGAGTTCTATATCTGGATCAGCAGGCAGCAGAAAGAGAGAAAACCACGGGGCCTGGCTTGGGCATTTGAAACCCCAAAGGGCACCACCAGTGACACACTTCTTCCAACAAGACCATACCTACTACAACAAGGCCACACCACTCCTAATGTCACTCCCTAAGCATTCAAATATATGAGTCTATTGGGACCATTGTTATTCAAACCACCACAAGCAGAAATGAGAGCTTGTTTTCAGGTATGTCAAGTTCAACTGAAGTTCTTTAGGAGCCATACATTTTCAGCAGTCTGGAAAGTGTAGCATTCACCTCCTAGTCATACTCCAAGATCCATGAGTCATATGTCAGTTTTCTGAACAGCTGAGTGAGGCCTCACTATCCACTCAAATACAGGGCTTCTGATGAAGAATCCACCTCGAACCTGAGGTCCCTTCCTGCCTGTCACTTGAAATTTATTACTTGGAAGGTATATGCTCTGGCTCCAAGTCTATGCATGCATGCCCCTGCAGGGACCACAGGTGTTCAGGGACAAATCCCAGCAGGCAGGCAGACAGAGAAGGAGTGACAGGTCCAGGTATTCTGACTTTTGATGCTCCAGTTCTCTCCCATTACAAAGCAGGCCAGAGATGTGTGTCTTCCACCGATTCCCTGTGGAGATGAGTGAAGTTTCCTTATGGAAATACTGAGGGAGAGGACAAAGTGACCTTTTCGACATAAATGAGGATTGTGAGCACAGCAGGTGTAGTATACTTTCTTTGCTACTGCCCCCTAAAAATAAGCAGCCATCAGGTAGCAAGCTGAGGAAGCAGTGGAAAGACTTGCCTGAGGTGGCGTGTTTCCATTTATGAATATGCCTTCCTGAAATTGTATGCAGTGGCACGGGCATTCCTGCTCTAGGACTGAAAACAAATGACTGCATAATATTAGGTAAGAGCCTCCCTACCACCTTCTGTTACCTCACGACTGATTCAAAGCGGGTTCATCTACTGAGTAGTCAAAGGAATGAATCTCACAAAGGATGTAACATAGGAATTGGGGAGGTAGGTGCCAGAAAATGGCACAGGGAAATAAAACTAGCTCTGTGGTAAGAAAAATTAAAGATGGGGGCTAGATAGATGGCTCAGTAGTTAAGACCACCAACTGCTCTTAGCCAGAGGTCCTGAGTTCAATTCCCAGCATCTACATGGTAGTTCACAGCCATCTATAGTGGGATCTGATGTCTCTTCTGGCGTAGGCATACATACAGATAGAGAACTCATATACATAAAATAAATCTTTTTTTAAAAAGAAAAAAATGAAGTTGAGATTTATACATGCAAAAGTGTCTCATCTCAATAAGCTGTCCTGCTTTCCTTCATGAAAATGGCATGAGCCTCCCATCAGGCTTAGCCGCTGGGAGCCAAAATAAACTGGCAGGTTCATTTGCTATCTCTTCATGCTGCTATAAATGTTCAGTTTTGGAAGAATGATGACGCATGGGATCAGGAAGACCTCAGTAGCTGGTTTTTTCCTCCATGGATTCAAGAAAGTGTAGGTGGGAAAGTGTCTACTCCCACAGCAGTGTGGCTTTGTCCAAAAGTCCTGGTTGCATGAGCTGAACTACAACTCCCAAACCTACTGAAAGCAGCGCATATTTAGTTTCTAACTGATATTACAAATAGCAGTCTTGCTTTCAAGGCTCCATGTGAAGCAACATATACTCACTCGTGATGCAGAAAGCCAGGTCATTGAAACTCAGGCTAAGGTTTAAAATACATATTTACATGTATTTATAGATAATACATAAAACATTTTATTTCATAACTTTTTAATTTATATTACTTGTACATAACAAGTTTCATTATGGCATTTTCACATATATATAATGTATATGTATATATATATAATGTATTTTGATCACATTCACCCTGTCATACTCTCTTGTCCCCCTTTTACTCCACTGATCCTTTCTTCTTCCTTATGAGTCCTACTTCTGTATTTGTCTTTCTGTTGTTTTTGTTTTTTGGTGGCTCAATGAGTTTCATTAGGGTTGTTTATAAAAGCACAGGTGAGGGGCTCTTTACAGGAACGTGGGCACTGCTAGCACACTGAAGACAATCTCTCCCATCTGTAGCCACACTGACTGCTAGGTGGGGCTTCATGAGCTCTTTCCCCTGCTGTGACAGATTTTTAATGGGTCTAGCTGTATACTGATCATGCACAGATAGTTAGAAATTCAGTGAGTTCAAAAGTGCAATGACCATGCCCTGTCTGGAAGTCAGCATTGCACACCACTCCCCCTCTTCCTCCAGCTTTCCATTCTTTCCACCCTCCCTCCCGTGATGTCTCATAAGCCCTGTAGGAGGTGCTGTAGATGTCCCATTTAGGGCTGCACATTCAACCATCACTTATTTTCAACACTTTGACCAGTTATAAATCTCTGTATTAGCCACCACTCACTGAAAAAAAGTAGCTTCTTTGAAAAAGCTGACAGTAGCACTAATCTATGGTCATAAACATAGTATTTTATCAGGCAATATGACAGGCATACATGTCCATTAAACAAAAGAACAGCAATAGCTTCCCTAATGGGGCTTATCACCTTCCCAGCCACTGGCTTTTGACTACATATATACAATGTTTTAATGTTAATATTCCTCTTCCTCTAATACAAATGAAAATATTTTCATTCTAATTTTGCAACGAAAAAGCCTCATTAGATAACAACGTGATACTACTCTGGGTGTGAAAAATTAACCTGGTACTTTGCATTACCATGACTGATGAGACAATATGGCCTTTGCTCAGTTGGCTTACCAGAAACAGCCATAGGCCCAGAAAGGCTAAGCATTTCTGTGCATTCATTTATTCAGTTACAGAGATTTTTTTTGTCTCTGGCATGCCAGGGACAATGGTAAAAGTATGGGATGTAGGAAGGAGGCAAATAGTTGTCAAAGGTTCCAGTGTTCTGTTTAGATCACGTTTATGTAGATGGTACACCCATCCAACTAGCTGATCTGAGTGCTGGCTACTAAGGTCTTAGAGCTGATATCTTCTCAATGGAGGAAGCCTGCCTCCCAACCCCACCCTCAGCAGTTCACAGATAATGACTCACTTGTAGATGGATATAAAGGCAAGTCTCCTGCCCCAAAGGGGATAACTCTGAGATGTAACTTATGTACCCCAATCCCCTGTGTAGATCAGACTTAGCTCTTTGCCTTTCATCATGCTTCCCTCTCCTCTTTCTGGAATTTTTCCTGAAGAGCACTCCCTTAATAAATCCCTTTCTAAGAATCTTTACCTCAGGCCCTGCTTCTAGGGATGCTGGCACGAGGCACTACACAACATGCTCCCAGAAGAGAGGACTTCAATTGTCCATACATGCTTTCCCCTGGTGTTCATTTTTGCCTTTGTGTGTATCTTTCTGACTCTTGGATCACTTGTCTTGCAGGAAGCCAGTTGGCATATCATGAGGGACACCCAAGCAGTCCTAACATGGATCTGAGCAAGGAAGTGAGGCGTCCTGTCAGCAGCCATCTTAGCAGTGGATCCTCCAGCCCAATTGACTTTCCATCCTTGACATCTTGACAATAACTTCAAGTCACAAGAATCAACCAACCCATTCCCAAATACCTTGTCTAGAGACAGTTACACATATTAGTTTGCCTAGTTTCCTTTTTTGAAGGTGATCTAATGTTCCAGAGTTTAGGATCTGGTTAGGGTAAAGCAAGGAGAAAGTATGGGAGAAGAACGCTGGCAGGGATGGAACATGAACTTGCAATATCTAAAACATATTTGGTACTATTACCCACTTCTATGCTTTTCTACACTGCATGAGGTAGAAACGTGGGAATGGCTAATCTTTTTGGTAAATTCTTAATTTCTTAAATTACATTTCTTCCCTAAGAAACAGCACTTCCTGTTCTCCTGGCCAGACTTAGCCCCATATATGTGAATGTTGAGAATTTGTAGCTTAGCCTAAGGGTACTGGGGCTACTGACAGACTTTATGTAGAGAGTGACCTGATTTATTATGCATTTTCAAAAGATTATTCTGGATCCAATGAGTAGAAAGGAAGCAACTGAGCAAAGAAAATTCGATTATAATACTGAAGAAGAAAAGGAAACAAGAGATGAGTGTTATGTAAACCATGTTACAGCCAGGTATGGTAGTGCACACCTGTGATCTCAGTACTTCAGAGACAGAGACAGGGAAACTGCAAGGTCAAAGACAGCCTGGGCTATCTTTAAGACCCAGTCTCAAGAAACTAAAATAAACAATAAGAAATAAAATAAGCCAGGTTGACAAGAATGTGAACAGGCAGTTATGAGTATAGTTAGACTAGAAACTGGATACATGCTTGGTGACTGATTAAATATGGTCGTGAAAGAAAAGAACAAAATAAGAATCTCCAGTTTTGACCTTGAATAATGGGTAAATAGTTAAGAGCAAGAATAGCTCAAAGCAAGAGAAAAAATTATGGCCATACAAAATCTAAATATAATTAAGCAGGTGTATCACAACACAGTGCTAGAATAAGCCAAATAATTCCCTGTGGCAGTAACTATCTAATGCAGCCACCCAGGGAAGATTAATCCATGAATTGTCTAGAGCAGAGACAGGCAAGCTTTTCCCATAAAGGGACATACAGTCAATATTTTAGGTTTGGGAGACAGCATTCTCTACTGTTACTTTGCCACAGACAATACAATGAATAGGCATAGCTGTGCTCCAAGACACCTTATTACAAAAATTGATGATGGATAGACTTGGCCATAGATCATAGTTTGCCAACCCTTGATATAAAAGGAAAATATATAAGGACCAGCTTGGAAAGCATCACCTCGCCTATTTCTTCCTTAAAACTTCATGGAACACATTATAGACTCCATGCTCTGAAATGCTGTGAGGGAAAGGAAGCCACTTGCCTTTGCTTAACCACAGTACTTCTTAGACTCACTGGCTTCATTTACTTCTTTCATGTTGTTCCTATTAGTATCCAGCAGAAGCAATGCTCTATGGAATATACTTTGAGAACACTGAGACTAGAATTACTGGAATGAAGAACATACCATTTGACTTCAATGTCATGGCCCACGGTGCTGGTTAGTTTTTTATGTCAACTTGACACAAGCTAGAGTCATCTAAGAAGAAGTAACCTCAATTTGGAAAATGCCTCCATAAGATTGGGCTTCAGGCAAGCCTGTAGAGCATTTTCTTAATTGATGATTGATATGGGAGGCTCCAGCTGATTGTGGGTGGGAACACCCCTAGGCTGGTGGTCTTAGGTCTATAAGAAAGGAGGCTGAGTGAGTCATAAGGAGCAAGTCACAAAGCAGCATTCCTTCATGGCTTTTGCATCAGTTCCTGCCTCCAGGTTCCTGCTCTGACTTCCTTCAATAATGAATAGCATCTTAGCTACTTTTCTATTGCTGTGAAGAGACACCATGACAAAGGTAACTTATGTTAAAAAGCATTTAACTGGAGATTTGCTTACAGTTTCAGAGGGCAAATCCATCATGGCAGGAAGCACGGCAATAGATAGGCAGGGAAGCTGTGGGAGCCGCAACTGAAGCCTTAATTCCGATCCACAAATTGTGGACAGAGTGAGGCTGGGACCCAGAAGGGGCTTATGAAACCTCAAAGCACACTCCCAATGACATACGTCCTCCAACAAGGCCACACCTCCTAATCCTTCCCCAAACAGTTCCACCAACTAGGAACCAAGCATTCAAATATATGAGCCCATGAGTACCATTCTCATTCAAACCACCACAAACAATAATGTAGCCATGCAAGCAAAATGAACAATTTCTTCCCCAAGTTTCTTTGGGTCATGGTGTTTCATCACAGCAAATAGTAACCCTAACAAAGGTACCCATAGTCCATCCCTGCTCAAAAACATAATAGAGGCCTTCAAGATGATTTAGCCAGTAGAAATTCCTCCACTAAGTTGGACGACTTGAGTTTAATCCACAGAACCTACATAGTAGAAGGAGAGAACCAAGTCCCAAAAGTTTTCCCCTGACTTCCACATATACAATATAGGGTATGCATCTATATTCATATATGTGCATGCACACACATGCACATAAACATAAGAAAATAAACTTTAAAACACAGCAACAATCATCTGTGGTATTACAAACTGTGAATTTTTAAATAATAATACAATACAATTCTTGTTCCATTGAGGCAAGCTAACTTAACAAAGGTCCTAGTCCCAGATCTGAGCCTAGGTGCTCATCACATTTCCCACCTGAGTTACTGCAAAAACTTGAGCAGATTTTTTACCTCAGACTTTAAGTTTTGCTCCATACCAACGTATCCTGCATTGGAGTAATTTATCTTACATTTCATCCTAACTCAAGGCCATATAGTGAGACCCTAAGGTTTGCTACACACAACACAACCCCTCTACCAGGCAGAAGTTTCCATCATCTGACTCATAACCAGTTTCATTCAACCATATAGCACCTACTCTGGGCATAGTTACATTTCACATTTTCCAGCCCAGTAGTTCCCAAATAAAGCTGCTAGAAGAGAATTAGCTAGGGAAGTTTAATAAACTACAGATATCAAGACAGTACTACAGACTTTCCTCATCATAATTCTCTTAGGAGTAGAGTATTAGAAACTTAGATTTTTAACAAGCCCCAGTGTTGTTTTTACACAGCCAGCTCAGATCGACTGGAGGCCACTGATGGACCAAATTTTTCATTTAAGAGATGAGAAAATCAAGTCTCCAAGATGCTAGTCAGGACTGGGCCACATGTGCTCTTGTAATGACTAACTAGGCTTCTGAATTGTTTGCCCAGCTACTTATCTATGGAATGGAAGAGTAAGTCATAAAACTCTATAAGTGCAATCAGTAGTAAGATTTGGTTTAAAAGTCAATTTTGGAACAGAAATATCCATTTTTATTTTTGAAGTTTAACTGCAGAACTTTGCTAAGGTATAGATAATTGGTGACTTTTAAAATTCTGCAATATCCATGCGTTGGAGGGTTAGAAAAAGAATCTCAAGCTTTGTTTAATACTGAAGATCCCAGAAGCAAGAGCTAAATTCCAGAGAGATAACTGGGCAAACCTGCAGCAGCCTTCTGGGAAATTTTCAGCATCGTTTCAGCATCCTAAATGTCAATGAGTGCCTGATTTTAACTTGGCTACATCTTTGCTCAGCAAAACCCCACCAGAAAGTCATGTGATAAAACCTAAACATAGAAGATTAAAAAAAACAACAGCCAGCAGCACCATAGCCACAGCAAACCCTGTCATTACAATACCAGTTTCCAGAGCATTCTAAGGACTCACATTCAATTCTCTGCAAGAATTTTTACTAGAATCCACAACCCAAGTCACCTGCAAAATAGTGAAACAGAACTGAACTGTAAATTCCTGGAAAGCATAATGTGTGCCTTCCTTGTTACATTTTCCCAGTGCCCAATCTACTTGCAAACAGCGAGTGTTGCAATCAACAAGTGGAAAGAGACAGCAACAAACTCAACACTGCTTTGTGTGCCACTGAACAAGAGGCAATGGGAATAGCAGAATACAGTAAGTACTGGGTACACATGATGGAGTCAAATCCAGTGTGTGCCCTTACTAGGTGTGTAACCTGGTCACATTCTTGACCTCTCTAAGCTGTAGTTTCCTCATCAGCAAAATGAGGATAATCTATCTAATTCACAGCACTGTGAGGATTAAGCAGAATATCTTGTCCAGAATGCTAAGCACAATTACATAATAACTGTTCAATAATGGCAGCTACTATTATAATTAGGACTAAAAGTACAATTGAGTTCTCAGGCATAGTTTCAGTTATTGTAAATAGCAGCCAATTTCAATGTAAGGCACATTTTCTCCATTACTGAATAGATGGAAACCTACAGAGAGAACATGCTGGCTCCAGTTTAGAGTAAAAGCCACAAACTATCGACAACCTGAATCTGTGTCACTGGATATTATTCCTATCAGTACTGGAGGGGAGAAGCTAAAATATACAGTGCCTGTAAACCTTCAGACTTCATGGCTACCTCCACCACAGTCGCCCCAGGAAGTTTGCACCGAGCAACTCTGAAGCACCCCTTCCTCACAGCAGACCAATCCAACATGGGGGACCCCAGGGAAAACACTGCCAAGGTCCCCAAACATACTTCAGTGACAGGTAAAATCAACAACTATGAACTAAACCCTGGGTCCAGCAGTCACATGGTTGAACCCCTTGAGGACTGTGAAAACCCACTGGATTAAGGACAACTATAAAACATGCCTGTTCTTACAACTAAAGGGGGGTGCTTTACTGGGGGGATAAAAAATAAATCAAGCTTTTAACCATGACTGAGGTTTGGTTTCTTCCGTTTGCAATTTCTATTAACAGAAAAGAGATCTGAGCCGAATCTGCATATCGTTCTCTCTATCCCACACCTGTAGTGAAATCCATGCCATAGTCCTCACAGACACAGTTGTCCTTGGCAGGCTTCTTTTGAGAGTTGGGTTGCCCATAAATTGAATAAAGATGCCTTATGCAAGCTTCCTGACTCCCCAAACAGGCACCCAATTCAAAGGCATCTCATGATGAGGCCTTAAGAAAGCCTCTTTGCTTCTCCACCATTGCTGTCTCTGAGTGGTGGAGTATTAGAATAGTATCCTCTCTAATTACTTTTAGTACACAGTCAAGCTATTCCTATTAAATGTCTACTTAATAGCTCTTACTATTAAATATTATTACTGTTAAATGTCCATAGTTGGATTGACACAGCCCTTTCTGGATGAGCTTTATCTATGAGAGGAATATGGCTTTAAAATTTCAATTAGGAATAGCTTACCAACAAGAAACTACAAAAAAACTATGGAATAGTTGAGAAGCAACTATAAAATAAGTTAGCACTGATGAGAATGTACAATTAAGGGGGCTAGAGAGATTGTGCAGCAGTTAAGAACACTTGTTGCTCTTGCAGAGGACCTGGGTTGAACTCCTAGCAACCACATGGGCATCTTACAAGCATCTACAACTCTAGTTCCAGGGGATCCAGCACCCTCTTCCGACCTCCACAGGCTTCAGGCACATATGTGGTACAGAGACATGCATGCTAACAACACTCATATACATAAAATAAAATACATAAATATGGTCACGTATGGTGATGCATGCCTTTAATCTCATCACTCAAGAGGCGGAGACAGGTATATCTTCATGAGTTCAAGGCCAACCTGATCTATATAGCTAGTTCCAGACCATCCAAGGCTACATGATAAGACACTGTCTCCAAAAGTCAAAAATAAATAAATTTGAAAATACAGAAAATGTGCAAGTGGAAATGGATGGCCACCAATGAAACATGCCTGCAAAACTGTTTTGTAGTAGCTCTGAAAGTTGAACACATACCTAGCTTATGACCCAGGAAATTCTACTCTTTATATCCAAAAGAAATTAAATACAACCACTCAATACGTTGGACATGATGGTGCAGAGTGGCACTATTCATCATTGTCAAAATCTGAAAACTACCCAATATCCACCAACAAGAGCAAGCTAAGATATTGACATATATAGTAGAATATTATACAGCAATGATCACATATGATGTTTCAAATATCCCTTAAGCAATAGAAGTCAGACAAGAGTACATAGTACATAATTTAACTTATGTAAATAGAAAAACAGAGTTAACCTATACTATTAGAAGCCACAACAGTGCTAATCCTAAAACTAGGAGATAGTTATAGGAAAACAGCATGGATGAAGGGTACTTCTGGAACGTTAATTATATTCTTTATTTGTGTGTATATTACATGTGTGTATTATTTGTCTTTTCAAAATTTATTGAGTTGCACATTCATTGTACACGCTTCAATATTCCTACATTAGACATCAGTAAAAACTTTAAAACATAAATTCAGTAGAGCCAATTTCCTGCAATGTCCCTAAAGTGCCACCTAGTGGCACTAGCTAAATGTATACAAAAAAGAAATTTCACCTCAAGCAGCTGCAAAGAATTGCGTTAAAACAGTACCCTAAAGTAAAATCGCTATTGTGATCCGAAGGGGTAGATGCTCATGTTGCCTGCAGTAAAGAATCCCCAGGAAGGAGTCAGAGGCAAGTCAAGCTCCAGCACACAGCATGTTGGTACCAGTGAGCTGATGATGCACCCTTCTCCCTCACTCTGCCTGTGATGCACAGGGGGAAAATGTTGGAATATTACCAAAACTAGCAGCACTGAAGGCCTACAAATGAGGCTTCCACTACATCCTCCAGAAAGAGTGGGGAGCAACATGCCATCAGGTTGGCAGCAGCGTGGGGCACTTCAGAGGGAGCAGAAACCCTGCTTTATTCTGGTTTCTCTGGGCAGCCTTATTTAGCTCTTCTTCAAGACAGCAAGCTTTTGAAGCTCCCAGCTGAATAAAATATATTTATCAAGACTTTTGCTGGTTAGGTCTGAAAGATAGTGCACCTTAGCCAGACCCAAGTCTTCAAGAAAAGAAAAATAAACGTACAAATCATACACACAGACATCATGACCCCTGAGTTGGGAGACTGTAGGTTCAATGACAGATAGGATGAATGGTCTGCCCTACTTTACACCTGTTCATCTCATTTACATTAGTTTCACTGATGTAAGAACTCTCTTTAGACTTGTGTTCTCCCTGAGAGAAGGCTGAAGAACAATGTCGTACACATGCCCCTTGCCAACAGATTCTCATCCTTCCCATTTCTGTTATGAATGGAAACTGGTGCTGATCTGGATTGGGAGTGATACAGGCAGAAGACAAGCTCATAGAGGGTCACAGACATGAATAAGAAAGTGATTTTAAAGTAGCTGTGCTACAAGTACTGTAATCCCAGCACAGGGAGGCTGAGACAGGAGGATCACAAGTTAGAGGTTAGCTTAGGCTACATAACAAGAATACTCAAAAAAAAAGCCATAAAACAAAAACGAAGGGTTGGTAAAGAAGTTAAAGGGTAAAACACTGGCCTAGCATGTATGAAGCACTGGGTTTGACCCTTCCCATTACCACGAAAGAAAGAAAGAAAGAAAGAAAGAAAGAAAGAAAGAAAGAAAGAAAGAAAGAAAGAAAGAAAGAAAGAAAGAAGGAAGGAAGGAAGGAAGGAAGGAAGGAAGGAAGGAAGGAAGGAAGGAAGGAAGGAAGGAAGGAAGAAAGAAAAGTAATTTTTATTACAAGTGGTCACATGTCCTAGCCCAGCACTCATTATGGGCTTGTGGCCACTAATTTCTGGTTATCCTAAGTTTTTTTCATTTTTCAACTAGATCTCATTCCTTTTGTTTCACTTGGCTTGGAGTGATAATAATAATAGCTCCTATTGAGTGTTTATGTCAGGAGTGATAATAATTTTAACAGCTCCTACTGAATGTATACACATTCATATATATGTATGTATATATATATGAACTCTTATTGGATGTATATACATTCATATATGTACATATATGTGAGTATATATACATATATATCAGTCATATGTCAGGTAAAAAGTGACCTACAGATTTTCAGTCTTTTACTTATCAAAATAGATACTCCTACTATGTCCATTTCAAGATGAAATTGAGGCATGGAGACACTAAGTACCTTGCCCAAAGTCACAGAGCCTGTAAGAGACAGATTCAAAACCGAAGCCCATGTTTTTAGTTCCTTTCTCTAACTGCATCCCTAAGCTCAATCTTTATTATCTTCCACTGCCACTGCCCATTGAGGCTAGAGTACATTTTTGTTTCTTGCTTTCATTTTTGTTGTTGTTTTTTTTTGTTTTGTTTTCTGTTTTCTGTTTTTTTTTTCTTTCTGTCACTACCTAGTGATGAGGAAGCAGGATGAATAAGAGAAACAAGGACTTCAGGAACCTGGAAATCAACCCTAACTCACCCCCTGGGGGGAAAGCGAGCTATCTTGTTATTTAAAGGGAAAAAATGGCTAGCTACTGCCTATAATCCTTAGCAGTGAAGCATGAGGAGATGGGCATAATGAGACACATGGAATAGGATAGTTATATACAGGTACCATAAGAAATGCAAAACAGATGGTTTGGGAAATGACTACCTTCTGAGACTAAGGAACTGTGAAGGAGCTATAGAATACAGCTACTACCCCTACCTTTGTGATCCCATCATTCTTTGCTAAGTGTGGTCCTATAGTCAGTCCATTCCACTAAAACCTAGTGAAGTTACTACACAAACAGATAGGAAGGATCAGAAAAAATGCCAGCAAAGTAAGATTTATACAACAAGACAATATAAGGAGCATAATAAAAGGGAGAGCCAATAAAAAATTAAGTCACTAGTAATGATACAAAATTCATTTTAAAAGTTTTAAAAAATAAAATATATTC
The DNA here is from genome assembly GCA_004026605.1 of Ondatra zibethicus. Lineage (NCBI taxonomy): Eukaryota > Metazoa > Chordata > Mammalia > Rodentia > Cricetidae > Ondatra > Ondatra zibethicus. The sequence goes on from PVIU01012284.1 coordinate 49,140, forward strand.
CTGATATGTCTGATTGGTTGTTAAGAAAATAATTATGATCCAGGCAGTACTGATGCATGCCTTTCATCCCAGTACTCGGAAGGCAGAAGCAGGTGAATCTCCGTGAGTGTGAGGTCAGCCTGGTCTACAAAATGAGTTCCAAGACAGCTAGGACTGTTACACTGAGAAACCCTGTATCAAAAAACCGAAAAATAAAGAAAGGAAGGGAGGGAGAGAGGAAGGGAGGGAGGGAGAGAAAGAGAGGGAGGGAGGGAGGGAGAGAGAGAGAGAGAGAGAGAGAGAGAGAGAGAGAGAGAGAGAGAGAGAGAGAGAGAGAGAGAGAGAGAGAAGGGAATTAGATTAGGACATGCTTGGACTCAAACTGTGGTAGTTTTAGAATGAGAAATGTCCCACATAGGCCCATGTATTTGAACACTTGGTCCCCAGTTGAAGGTTGTTTGGGAAGGTTATGGAACCTGCAGAAGATTGAGACTTGCTTGTAGAAGCATGTCATGAAGGTGAGTTTTGAGATTTTACAGCCTTGTCCCCCCTCCCTTTGTGTGGACTGTCACCATGCCTGTCTGTATAATGCCCTCCCACACCATTGTGGAATCTAACCCTCTGGAATCAGAAGCTAAAATAAACACTTTCCTCCCAAAGTTGCTTTTGGCCATGATATTTCATCACAGCCATTACCATCAAAGCATCAATTGGGTTAGCATCTGTAAAGCACTTCAAAAAGCATTGCCACATAAGCACGAAGTGCTTCATAAATGAATGAAGTAAGGAGGGTTCACAGGCTCTCTGTGATCTGTAGACTTCTCAAATCAATTCCACAGTGCACGGAATATTTATTTATCATACCAAAGTTGTATCTTTTTGCTCAATAAGGGTTCTACCTGACCTTTTGTTATAATAAAGGTGGGCCACAGAGCAGCATTAGAGGCTTCGGGGGGACGAGATGGTTTTATAAGCACTAGAGAAGGTACTTTAATCATTTTAAATGAAGAGAGAAAAGATTTCACATTTAGAAAATGACTCGTAGCAGCAGGAACTGGAAATTCTTGTCACATTTTGCATAACAGGCTCTAGTTAATTGATGGCATGCAGCAAATTATTTTATCTCCATCTAAACACTCATCATAAAATTTCTAGCACTTCTCCAGAAACTTTTTCCAGCTCTACTTGTCTATAGGCACAGGCTTCATCCCCTACTAGCCAAGAGGCTCTAAGTAGCTCACTTCCAATTGTTAAAACCTCAACTTCCTTTGAGGTAAAATGATATGAAATGATGCCCAAAAGGATGAGCACGAAAGTGTGTTCACATTAAGTAGACTTAGGACATATGCAGGAGCAAGCAAAAGGTTTCTAATGGCTAAGTCACAACTTGGTAATACAAATTAGGGTTTCTGATGTGGATAGGGGCAGCTGTGCATTTGTGTAAAGCACAATAACACAGATTAAAATGCCTTGTATGGACAATAAGATGCTGGTTCAATGGGTAGATGCTTGCTGCACAAGTCTGAGGACTTGAGTTCACTTATTGGAGTTCATGGTGGAGGGCAGAACCAACTCCCAAAATTTGTCATCTGGCTTACACTCACACACATCATACAGACACACTAATAAAATAACCATGTAAGGCAGGGAAGTGATACCATGCTCATCCCTTGAAGCCAGAAGCTACAGCAGTGCTTTACTGCCCATGGTACTATAAAATCAAGCTAGTCTGTGAAAGTGCTCAGGCTGTGTACTTAGGAATAGAATTGGTAAACAAAACTACATAGCCCCTGACTTAACAATGCTTTAACTTAGGATTTGTCAAGTTTACAAGTGTTCAAAAGCATCCCAGTAACTGAATTCTGCTTTTTACTTTCAGTAATCTAAATTACATGAGATAGTCAATACTTTATCCAAAACAAAATGATCTGGGAACCCTGTAGCCTAATACAGATATTCTGATTATATATGAGATAGGTTAGGCTAAGTTATAATGCTCAATAGGTCAGAAGTATCAAATGCATCTTAAATTTATACTTTTTTCAACTTACAATGAGTTTGAGGGAATATAATCTTATCATAAATCAGGAGCATTTGTAGACTATCACAGCATGGTACTGGACTAAGCCACCCTCTGGTACCATCTTTGAGAACTCTTGATAGCCACACCAGATAGACATGTTAAACCTCAAGTCTAAGAACTGGTTCCACATTGAAGGCCTCAGGTATGGGTTTGTGATAGCCCCAAAGCTCTAGAAATGAAAAGCTCAGAGAACTAAGAATGAAATTTAAACACAAAGCTCAAAATAAACCCACAAGAAAAAAATCCAAAGTAAAGGAGACAAAATCTAATATTAATACCAAGATGACTAACACAAAAACTCATTTCACTCCTGATGAAAATTAAAATAGAACAAATTATAAAATGCAAAATTCTATCTACAACACTCCAAGATAAAAGTAAGTAACTTGTGAAAGAAAAATAAAAGAACAGGTTAATATATATATAAAAAAGAATGGACTGTGAAATCAGTCGGGCGGTGGTAGCGCACACCTTTAATCCCAGCACTTGGGAGGCAGAGGCAGGCAGATCTCTGTAAATTCGAGGCCAGCCTAGTCTACAAGAGCTAGTTCCAGAACAGGTCCCAAAGCTACAGAGAAACCCTGTCTCAAAAAAAAAAAACCCACATGAAATCAATCTGTGTGTGATGGTGCACACATGTAATCCCAGACTTGAATACGGGGGCTAATGGACAGAGCTTGAGTTCAGCCTAGGCTACATATCAAGTTCAAGGCCAGTCTAGACTATATAGTAAGGCTCTGTCCCCTAATTCAAAACAACAAAAACCCCACATGCATCCTAAAATCAAAGAATACTGATAGAGGTTTAAAAACAAAATCAAAACCTTTTAGGCTGGAAAGATAGCTCAGCAATAAAGAATGTATACTGCTCTTGCAAAAGACCTGAATTCAGATCCCAGCACCCACATTCAGTGGCTTGCAGGCACCTGTTCCTGCAGTCCCTGGGGATCAGATGCCCTCTTCTGGTCTCTAAAGGCTACTGAACTCACTTGTGCAGAGCCCCACACAGATACTCACACACAAAATTTAAAGATAAAATTAAATCATTTTAAAACTCTAGGCTGTACACAGTTATGCAGAGATTTAAATTAGAAGATGACTACTTCATCTGGGGCCAGAACATTGCTCGAAATAATAGATGTGCTGAAAGACATAGAGTAATATAGCCAAGTGGCATTCATGAAGAAATAAATATAAGAGCAAAACCCATGGAGATATGGTTCGGAGTGTTCTAAAATTAAACACATGATTTTCCAGATGGAAAATGGACCCTGTCACCTGACATCAATTTAAATCCATAACTATTCACATCACAATGACATGGAAACAGAACATCAAGACTACAGTTTTAAAAGCTACCCCAGAGAAAAGGCAGTCACTCCAAAGAAACCAAAAATAGATTAGCAGTGGACTCTACAGCAGTAGCCCAATAAATGGCAGATAAGAAGGAGGTATTGCATTCTAATTCGGGGTGGGGGGGATAACCTACAGGCTGGAATTCTGGTCACACCAAAACTAGCACTTGAGAGCGTGGGCACTGAGCTTGCCTATCCAGAGATGTGGATGAGAACAACTATATGACCTGTTTCTGAAAACTGTTTATTTGAACCCAACAACAGCAAGAAATGCTGTAAGCAGGTAATTACACAATGTCTCCTTTTCTCAGAGAATGTTCTCTAAAAGAAGCTTCCAACTGTCATTTTATTCTGGCAAAGCTCCAAATGACTTCTTAAAATTCTACACATCCATATCTGAGGGCTTCTTTCCCCTATTCTCTTCAATCTCTGATTATAAAAAAACATTTTTCTTAAAACTACATTTCTCCCACAACAACAGCTACTTAAGCTTCTACCAATTCTTCCATGCTGTACCTCCAAATGCTTAGCAGAGCACAGAAGATCTGTTTCTGTCCAGGACTGTAAGTGCACAGAGCAGATGAAAGCAAGGTAAACTGGCTTCAGCCATCCTATCCCTCAACTGTGCTTTATGACTTTTCATCTACATTTCTTAATGAAACACAGACTCAAAGGCCTTCATACTGGGATCCACCCCCATTGAATCCTCTCATTTTGCAGAAGAATTAGGTCCAAGGGAATAATTTGCACAGTCCCTCCAAGGTCGCAGAGTTACATAGCAGGAGAGCTAAGAATAGCCCACAGAAGGATGGACTCTTTCACATAAGCCCATTTGAATGTGTTGTACAGCATCATTCTAGATAAAGATAAATGTCTGGTTTATATCTTCTTTCCCTAATCCCTTAAATGCTCATTAACATACTGCTAGCCTACATTGTAGCACAAAACTGTCACACTTGGGAAGAATATGAAAAGTAGCATCCTAGGTGACAAACTTTGTAAATTCGCTTCAGAATAATTTGTTTCTCATAAATAAAAGATATCTCTTCTTAAAATTTTTTAAAGTTTCATATGTAACATTCTCCCTTCCTCTCCTCCATCTAACTCCTCCCATGCCCCTTAATTACCAAATTCATGGCCTCTTATTCTTTATTATTACGTACACACACACACACACACACACACACACACACTTAGAAACCTATAAATACAGCCTGCTGAGTCCCCTTAGAGTTTCTCATATGTACATGTGTTTAGGACTGACCACTTGGAACTGGATAGCCTGTCATAGGGATCATCCATGGAGAAGACTGAATCTCTTTCTCAGCAACCATTAATTGCCTGTAGCTCTTCATCTAGGGATAGGGACATGTGACATTTCCTTCACCTATGATGGCATATCAACTGATGCTGTCATTTCTCAGGCCTTATTTAGGCAAAAATATTGCTGAGATTTCAAGGGCTCAGCTTCCCTGATATATATAAAAACACTACCATGTAGCAGATATCCTAGTCCTCTGGCTCTTAAAATCATTCTTCTCCCTCTTCCTCAATGTCCCCCAGTCTTAAGTGTGGGAAGTTGTACCACAGATGTATCAATTAGGACTGTATCAATCACACAGTCAGTCATTCTCTGCATTTAGCCAGATGTTGTTGGTGGAGACTTCTTGTTCTTTTCCTGGCCTGAAATAGTCACACAGAAACTGTATTAATTAAATCACTGCTTGGCCTATTAGCTTGTGCATATTTCTAGCTAACTCTTACATCTTAAGTCAACCCATCTCTATTAATCTGTGCATCACCACGAGGTCATAGCCTACCAGCAAGGTTCCAACATCTGTCTCCTTAAGTGGCTACATGGTATCTCATTGACTCCACCTATTCTCTCCCCCTCTATCTACTTGGAACTCCCACCTTGCCCTACTCTGTGCTGCAATAGACCCAAAGCAGCTTCTTTATTAACCAGTGGCATTCACAGCATACAGAGGGGAATCCCACATCAAGCTGTGGCTTTCCATAATGGTCTCCATCTGATTTTTTTTAAAAAAGTTTTTTTGATGAGAGGTAAGAACTATACTTATCTATGAATGAAGGGCTAAGTATTTAAATGTAGTTAGAAATTATACTGGTTTAGAAAAGAGGCATTAGTAAGTTCTCTAGGTTTCATGACCTTACCAACCACACCCCAACAGTAGGCTATGTTTACAGTATCAGGCATGAATTTCCTTCTACTGAGAATGTCCAATTTGACAGCTGTTGGTTACCTCCAGCAAACAATGCCACTATTGCATCATTCAGGATATCGTGTCATTCTGATCTTTGTTGTGCTCTATAGGCATTACAGCTGGGTAGGACTACTGATCCCTCTTCTTCTTTGGCATTTTTTAATAGTATGAAAGCTATTCCTTAAGGAGGACGCTTCCAGATCAGACCCAGATCAATTCCTCTGTATCCAAAGTAAATGGTGTCTTCAGTAATAGGGTTTTGCCTTCAATTTCTGGGAGGCAACCATGGACAACAGCAATAGCCTATATTGCTTCAAAAGCATATAAGATACTATACTTCATTTAATAATCCAGACCAAAAGCCAAACACTGCACATTCCCTCTTTTTTGTAGATCCTAGTTCCAAATCTTTAGGTGTGTGTATATAAGCTGGAGTAACTGTGAATACAAGGAAAGTAAATGGGAGCTCTACAGAGGGAATAGTAAGTTCCTAGTGCTAATAAGGGAGAACTAAGAAAAAGGTAAGCCTTAGCTGGGTAGAGATGATGAAATACAATAAATAAGGAGAGGAAAGGAGGAGAGATAACACTAAGGATGCTTTTTAAAGCCTTAGGGAATCAAACTATTTTACTAGCCCCATAATGGCTCCCTCAATCAAGATATCTCTTTCCTTGTTCTCTGTCTCTGTCCTTCCCTCATCTCGACCATCCATTCCCTCAAGTTCTCCTCCCCCTCCCCTTCTCACCTTCTCCTCCCCTTCCACCATCCCTTCTCCCCCCACCCCCACATTCCCAATTTTCTCAGGAGATCTTGTCTATTTCCCCTTTCCAGGGGGATCCATATATGTTTCTCTTAGGGTTCTCTGGGGTCATGAACTATAGGCTAGTTCTCCTTTGCTTTACAGTTAGTATCCACTTATGAGTGAGTACATACCATGTTTGTCCTTCTGGATCTGGGTTAACTCACTCAGAATTTTTTTTCTAGTGCATCCATTTGCATGCAAATTTCAAGATGTCATTGGTTTTTTTTTACTGCTGAGTAGTACTCTATTGTGGAAATATACCTCAATTTCGTTATCCATTCTTCAGGTGAGGGGCACCTAGGTATCCAGGTTCCAGCTATTATAAATAACGCTGCTATGAACACAGGTAAGCAAATGTCCTTGTGGTATGATTGTGTATCCTTTGGGTATATGCCCAAGAATGGTATTGTGGGGTCTTGAGGTAGGTTGATTCCCAGTTTTCTGAGAAACTGCCATACTGATTTCCAAAGTAGCTGTACAAGTTTACACTCCCACTCCTCCTTTCCTCACCTATGTATTGTATTTCACCATCTCTACCCAGTTAAGGCCCTTACCTTACCTTTTTCTCAGCAATGGAGGCATGCTCCCCTTACTCTGCATCCTTTCCAGCACAACTATCATTGGTGATTTTTATCTTAGCCATTCTGACTGGTGTAAGATGGAAACCTGGCACTAGGGAAATTCCCAAGAATCCACAAGGATGACCCCAGCTAAGTCCCTAAGAAATTGAGAAGAGGGTGCCTGAAGTGACCTTCCCCTGTAGTCAGATTGATGACTACCTTAATTGTCAACATAGAATCTTCATCCGGCAACTGATGGAAGCAGATGCAAAGATCCATAGGTAAGCACTGGGCTGAGCTTCCAGAGATCAGTTGAAGAAAGGGAGGACCAATAATATGAGCAAAGGGGTCAAGACCATGATGAGGATACCCACTGAAACAGCTGACCTGAGCTAAGGGGTACTCACTGACTCTGGACTGATAGTGGGGGAAGCAGCATAGGACCAAACTAGGTCCTCTGAATGTGGGTGACAGTTGTATGGCTGGGGCAGACTGTGGGGCCACTGGCAGTGTGTAGGAAGTTAAGGCCTACCAGACCAAAAGGAGCCAACCTGGAGTCTGCCTGGAGCTGTCAAAGGTTCTGTCTGTGCCTAGCCAATAAGGAGTGACCAAGCAGTACTTCCTGAGTGCCTAGCAACAGGCCCTATCAGAGGTCCTGATCATACCTAGCCAATGAGACAGGAGCATGAGATATCAACTGTCAACAGATCAGAACGCCTGTGTTCTGGGAGGGTAGTATATACATTTTCCCTATTGTTAAATAAATGACTCTGCTGTAAGCCTTCTACCTAACTCTTGGTGTCTGTGTTAGTTGATGCCCCAAGAGAGACGTTAGGACCCAGCAACAGCAGTGGGACCAGGATGTATCTCTATGGCTTGAACTGGTTTTTTGGAAATCATTCTCTTTGGAAGGATACCTTGCTCAGCCTAGATATAGTGAGGAGAGCCTTGATCCTGCCTCAAAATGATGTGCTAGACTTTGTTGACTCCTCATGGGAAGCCTGACCCTCTCTGAGGAGTGGATGGGGGGAAGAGGGGAAGATGCAGGGAGCTGGAGGAGGGGAGTGAGAATTGTGATTGGTATGTAAAATGAAAAAAGATTGTTTTTTAAAAAATAATTTTAAAATATCTATTTTATTTGTAAATATATGTATTCACACATTGTGTGTAGGTGATGTGTGTGTGTGTGTGTGTGTGTGTGTGTGTGTGTGTGTGTGTGTGTGCAATTTAGATGAAATTATGCCACTTAGGATGACAATGCTCGCCCAAGAAGCCATAAACCATCTAACAAAAAAAAAAAAACTGCCCAGTGACAGGCATGAAAAGCTTCCTTTTGAATTGCTGAATAAAAGACACCTCTTGATGCATATTAAATTTACATGTTGAGGACTAAAAATTAAGAAGAGGAATATACTTTTGAAAAGCAATAAATGTGTCAGTTTGAATAGTGGTGCAAGGAAGGAGTAGGCGGTGGCATCTTGTGTCAGACTAGCCTTTTCTCTCTTGTTCCAGCTTCAGCAGAATTTGAAATGGCTGGTGGTGAGGCTGAGAAGGACTTCAGAAAACCCAAGACAAAGGCGGATTCCTGCTTTCAGCCTGCCAGCCTCAAGTTCTCTGTGGGCGGTATTCAAGGACATCTGAAACCTGTGACATGCACCCGTGGCTGTGTGGGTGCATGTGCTGCAGTGCACAAGACAGACATCTTTCCTGGACTAACTCTGCACAGAGGTAACTGCACTGGCAGAAAATGTCCCAAATGACTTAAAGGTAATGTCTATCTCCATGTGTCTTACAACTTGCTATTTGTGGAAATGAACCATTAGGACTTTTAAGATTACATTTGTTGCTGATGTGACACCATACCCCATACCCACTAATCTCTGACTGAGAAGAAAAGGCAACAGAAGACAGACCAAGGATGCCTGGATTTTTTATATTATCTCAGGACTCCACTCATTACAGTCAGCCAGTACTGTTGAGTACAGCATACTGTGTCACTATAAATCATAGCTTTGTCTTTGGTAATTGTAGCTAAACAGGCTGGACATTTACTTAGCTTTCTGACCAATCAAATATCTGTATTCAAATCTTAATCATACTTAATGGTTATTGTACCTTCAGAAAAGGTACTGATTCTGAAATAGCAGGTTTGGAATGAGCTAACTGGTTTTTAGAAACTGGATTTTATGGGTGGGCAGGAGTGATGGCTCAGTGGTTAAACATATGTACTATTCTTGCAGAGGACTCAAGTTCAGGCCCCAATACGCACATTACAGCTCACAACCTCCTGTAACTCCAGCTCTAGAAGATCCCACACCCTGTTCACACCTCTGTGGGTACCTGCACTCATATGCACAAACACATAAACATAATAAAATGAAGTTTTAAAATTCAATTTTCATTGTGATATAGAAGTAACAATAACAAACATACACATTCCAAACTTAGAAAATAAATACAGAAAGTTCATATGTCTGTTATACAGATACAGGCAGTATGAGTCAGTCTTCTGTGCACTACACAAAGTTTAATATTTTAATATCGGAATATGTTATAACAAAAAGTCTCAAAATTTTGCTTCACTATTTTTAAATTTATAAAGAAAAATTGTGAAAACTTAAAATTAGCAACATTGTGAACTGCCCATGTTAAACAATTTTTCTTGCTATTTCATCACAGATATTTGAAAGTTGTCAATGAGATAATACCTCGTTTTTATTTTTTTAATGCTGTTGGGATGTTACCAAGGGCTTGCACGGGCTAAACAGTGCTCTACCACTAAACTCTAACCCCAGCCCCATATTATTCTCCTAGAAATATAACTAGCATTGCTAAAGATGGGTTCACTTAGCAAAATCACAATAGTAGGCTCTCCCCTACTGTGCCCAGAGAGAACTCTCTGCTTGGGGACTACGAATCACATAGCTCTGTAAACACCTAGATTGCTCCTCATGCCCCCACACAATCCCCACTTGAGCTTTCTTCCCTGGTATCTGTCTTCCTGAATCACGGCTCCTTGAATGTCCCAGTAGAGCACTATATCCTTCAGCCATCTGAAAAAGAAAGGTTCTCCTGTTTCTTTAAAGGTTCTTTCACTGGTCACTCTGCTTACTTAGTCTTCTTAGTCTGAAGGCACAAGCCATTGAGATGGAAGTTCTTGCCTCCTGCCTTCCCTTCCAGTACTATTTTAGTAATCAAAATCTTTATTAAAGACAGTCATGTAAAAGCCATGGCTCTATCACAGTTTCCATAAGAAATCTGACATAAGATCAATACTATTGAAGGGTGTTAGCTATTTAAGGATCAGATAATCACTAAGGGTAAAAAATGATAACCCCTTAGCAGAGGGTAAATGTAAACTCTGTAGATAAAGATTTATATGTGAGCTAATAAATTTAACTCTTACTTAACATTGCTCTATCGGTTTGCTCAAATTGCCTTTTGGTTGTCTGTGCTGTGAATAAGTCATTTAAATAGAAAAAAATCACTTCCTCTGGACTGAATCATACCCTGGTTTCTGGAAAATGAGGGACCAAAGCACCTGGTGTTTTCTTCACTTAGTACTCCTCAATCTTACCAAAGATAAGGTGTGTTTCTTTGAATTTCCTTCCTTTCCTAACTCTGGAGCCCCAGATGCATAACCTAATCCAGATGTTCATATCACTGTGGTACTTAATGTAAGAGGAGCCAGATAAATAGTACTTTTATGCTAAAAAAAAAACTCTGTCTCATCTCTCTCAAATGATAAAAGTACATTGAGCTTTTTTGTTTTGATTTTTGTTTTGCAGTGCAAAGAATAGAATCTTTGTATATGCTAACCAAGTGCTCCACCACTGAGCTACATACCCAGCCCTAGATATACTTTTGTTGTTTGTAAAACATAATGAGAATATGGAAGCCTGTCACTATTCATTGGTTACATGCTTTGAAAGACAGTATCCCTTTGTAGAAAATAATATATTTCTATTTATTGTAATCTAGGTCTTACTTATTTATATTATATAACATGAAATTTTTTAAATCCAAAAATGTAGAAAATTTTAAGTCTCATTTAGAGCTACTAATAAATGGAATCATTTTAATTATACCTCACTGGTTTCTCTTCTAGATGCCTGGTGGTGCTACTGAAATACAAACCTCATTAGAGTCTTTTATTTATTTATTTATTTATTTATTTATTTATTTATTTTTCCATACATTGTTTTGTTTTATTTTTTCCATTCAAGAACATAATTAAAGAAATAAATTTTTTTCCTTTCTTCCCCTTCTCCCGGTCCCCTCCCACTACCCCCCACCCCTCCTCCCTCCCCCTTCTTCCTTGAAAGAGGGCATGGTGCCCTGCCCTGCTGGAAGTCCAAGGCCCACCCCCATCCCTCCTGGCCTAGGAAGGAGTGCATTCAAAAAGACTCGGTTCTCAAAAAGTTAATACATGCAGAAGAGATAGGTCCTGGTCACCAAGCACTTAGCTCGCAAGCCCAGAGAAGCTGAATACCTAGGTGAACCCAAAGAAAGCATACACAGAACCTCCTGGAAGTTGGAAGCAAACAGGATCATCAAGCAAAAGTTGGAAGCCAGGGGCGGGGATAGAGGTGGGAGAAATTTCATCCGATGGATGGAGATAGAGACAGAGACCCACATTCACATCAGA